>JASDQU010307555.1:90370-108314 GCA_032191745.1 Picea mariana
AGTGCTAGAGTTATTCACTTAGGAGTGGCCAGTCTCTAGGCAAAACCTCATAGCTCATCCATCTCGAAGACCTAGGAGAACTTTACACATCACCTTGCCTTGACACACAAGGCACTGCCTCAACACATGAGGTTCAGTCTTGACACACAAGACTACTAAGCAGCAGCATACTCTGTCTTGACTTTTGCTTTGACACACAAAGCTCACAAGACTTATAGCAATGTCTCTTGACTCTTGCCTTGACATACAAGGCTTTTCTCCAAGTCTCAAATCAGCCTTGACACACAAGGCAATCTTGGAGAATGTCTCACGATGCTGCAAACTTTAACACCAGTAAGGACTTTTCAATAGATTCCTCTAGTGAGAGGACTACTACTACTAAAAGATGATCCAGTGATGAGACTGATTCAAGTGTGTAAAAAAAAAAAGAGGAAGAAACATTCCAAAAGTTCCCTAGTTGAGGAATTTAGAAACGTAAAACCACCTACATTTGATGGAGAAGTCAAGAAGGGTGAAGAAGCAGAGGCATGGCTACTAGGACTGAAGAAGTATTGCAGAGTACACAATTACTCAAGAAACATGAAAGCAAGAGTGGCCACCTTTAATTTAATTGGAGGGGCTTCCATCTGATGGGAAGACCTTAAGAATGTAAAAGGGATCAATGAAAAGTATCTGACCTGGAAGCAGTTTGAGAAATATTTCAGGAAGGCATATCTGTCAGAGAGATATTATAATGGCAAGATCAGAGAGTTCCATGAACACAAGTTGGGATAGCTCACTATGGATGAATATGTTAAAAGGTTCATAGAACTGTTGAGGTATGTCCCATACATCAAAGATGAGAAGGTGAGGATACAACGCTTTCTCAATGGATTGCCACAATCCTTCCGTGATGGAATTGAATTTGATGAACCCAAGACACTTGATGACACCCTCTGAAAGGCTAAGTATTGCTATGAGCAATCAAAGTATAGGCAAGAGCCTCACAAGGAATGGAAAAGGAAGGATAAGACTGGATTTAAAAAGAAGTGATTTAAGTCATCCTTGGTATCAAAATCCAAGAAAGAGTGCCCAATCCAGTTACCCCACTAACAGCATACATCTGCAAAACTATCCTACTCAAAGTGGGAATAAGCCAGCAGAACCCACGAAGGAAAAAGCAGAAGAACAAAAGAAAGGACCACTAAAATGTTGGGGTTGTGGAGAACCACACTTGTTAAGAGACTATCGTCATAGGCAGAATGATAACAAGAGAATTTACAATGTCTAGAAGGCTACTACTATTGATGATGTAGCCAAAAGTGTACCTCAGATATATGCAACTGTCGAGAATCGACAAGTAGACCATCAAGCCTCAATGGTGGAGATAGAAGGTATACTTGCCAACCGCTCTATTTCGATTTTGATTGACCATGGTTCTAACCTTAGTTATATTGCACCCCAAGTTGAGGCATGTGTTTTACAAAAAAGAAAGCATGCAAAGTCATGGTTTGTTCAACTAGCTATAGGAGCCAAGAGGAAAGTGACTAAGGTAATAGAAGCATGCCAGTTTGAGATGGATGGACTGCACACCTAGGCAATATTGAATATACTACCATTGGGGTCATGTGACATGTTGATCTGCATGGATTGGATGGAAGCACATAAAGTTAAAATAGATTGTTTCAACAAGACCTTGGAATGCGAGGATGATAAAAGAAATAAAAGGATCCTACAAGGCATCCGGAAACCTGTGTCAATAAGGCAAATTTCAGCATTGTAGCTGAAAAGACATTGTAGAAAAGGATGTCAATTGTATGTTATACATGTGATAGATTCAGCAAAGGATAATAAGATGAGAATTGAAGACCATCCAGTGCTACATGAGTACGGAGATATATTCCCTAAGGAAAGACCAGGACTGCCTCCCAAGAGGGATATTGATTTTTCCATAGAGCTTGTGCCAGGAGCAGTGCCCGTGTCTAGAATACCTTACAGAATGAGCACACCTGAATTAGTGGAGCTGAAAATGCAATTGAAAAAACTGTCAAACAAGTGATATATTAGACCAAGTGTGTCCCCATGGGGAGCACCAGCATTGTTTGTCAAGAAGGATGGTACCCTAGGGTTATGCATTGATTTAGACAGCTAAACAAGATGACCATCAAAAATAAATATCCATTACCCAGGATCAACGACCTTTTCGATCAGCTAAGAGGAGCCACAGTATTCTCCAAGATAGATTTGAGGTCTGGATATCATCAAGTCAGGATCAAGGATGCGGACATTTATAACACTGCCTTTAGAACAAGGTATGGACACTATGAGATTGTAGTGGTGTCCTTTGGGCTTACCAATGCACCAGCTACATTTATGTGCTTAATAAACAGCATTCTAAGTAAGTACTCGGATAAGTTTGTTCTAGTGTTCATTGATGACATTTTAATTTACTCAAAGACTAAGGAAGAGCATGAGGAACACCTCAGGCTAGTACTGCAAGTATTGAGAGGGCACCAGTTGTATGCTAAATATAGCAAATGTGATTTCTTTCATAAACAAATCCATTACTTGGGTCATGTGATCTCGAAAGGAGTTGTAGTAGACCCTGAGAAAATCAAGGCAATCATAGATTGGCTTGCTCCTCGAAATGCATCCGAAGTGAGATCATTTATTGGATCGATCGGATTCTACAAAAGGTTTATCCAAGGATTTTCAAAGATTGACTATCCAATCACCTCATTACAAAGAAAATGAGTGAAATTTGTATGATCGACAAACTGTGAAGTAGGTTTCCAACAACTGAAACATCTTCTAACAAATGTACCTGTCTTAAAGATTGCAAATGTGGATAAGGATTTCCTGGTGTGTACAGATACTTGCAAGGAAGGACTTGGTGGGTTCCTCTTGCAAGAAGGCCATATAATCAATTTTGAGTCCATGAAACTTAATGAGCATGAGAAGCGTTATGTTAGTCATTATATGGAGCTTGCAGCCATTGTGCATGCCTTGAAGATGTGGAGGCATTATTTACTTGGAAGGAGGTTTGTACTGATGACAGACCACAGTGGATTGAAGTACTTATTCGATCAGCCTTGTTTAAATGCCAGACAGGCTAGGTGGATGGCACTCATTAGTGAATTTGATTTTGAAATCCGACATATTAAGGGAAAAGAAAATCAAGTGGCAGATGCACTCAGCCGAAGGATGCAAACAATACATCTATCAACAGCTAGTGTATGTAAGTCTGATATAAAACATAGGATCAAAAATGCCCTACAGGGCAATGAACACTTCGAGCTAATGAAGAAAATCTTAGAGCAAGAACCAAAAGGACAAAAATGTCAAGGATATCAACTCACGGATGATGGATTGTTGATATACAAAGACCGGTTGTACATACCCAATTCAATTGAACTAAAGGACCTTAAAATGAACGAGTTCCACAAGAGACCGTATGTAGGTCACCCAGGTTATCAGAAAATGATAATAGTTGTGAGGAAGTTGTACCATTGGCCAAAGATGATGAAGGATGTTGCAGAATATATTACCAAATGTTTAGAATGCCAACAGGTTAAGGTTGAGCATAGGCATCCAACAAGATTACTGCAACCAATACAAATTCCAAAATGGAAGTGGAAAGTCATATCTATGGAGTTCATCACTGGTTGACCAAGAACATCCAAACAGCATAATGCAATCATGGTGGTGGTGGATAAGTTGAGCAATGCAGCTCACTTGATTCCAGTAAAATCCACTTACAAAGCAATTGACATAGCAAATATTTTTATAAAAGAAATTTTTAGATATGGCATGCCCAAGACGATCATATTAGATCGAGATGCCAAATTTACTTCAAATTTCTGGAAAGGATTATTTGCAAGCCTTGGGACACAGTTAGCTTTCAACACTGCTTACCATCCTCAGACAAATGGGCAAACAAAGAGAGTGAACATAGTGTTGGAGGACATGTTAAGAATGTATGTTATGCACCAGCCCAAGAAGTGAGAAGATTATTTACCCCTAGTGGAGTTTGCATATAATAATGGCTACCAGGAGTCACTGAAGATGAGTCCCTTTGAGGCCTTATATGGCAGGAAATGTAATATCCCAATCAACTGGGATAATCCAATGGACATAATCACGCTTGGGTCGAACATACTGAAAGATATGGAATAGGAAGTGGCCCAGATCAAACAGAATTTGAAAGTGGCTCAGAACAGACAAAAGAGTTATGCTGACAGAAAACGAACTCATAGGGAGTTCAAAGTAGGAGACCATGTCTATCTCAGAGTCAAGCCTGTTACCCCCACATGCCTAGGGGTAACTAGAGGAGATCATTTCTCATGTTCCATAATAGAGAACATGATCACGACCATGATGATGATCAATATGTCCACAAATGGCAGCCCAGTAGCCCTCCTCATTCACCTTTACAGCTACACGTTAGCCAAGGCTCATCACATCCAAGCAACCCAGAGTATGAGAGATGGTAAGCCATCATCACCATGAGGTATGTTAGTCCTTCTTTCATGCAAAGTGTTGTGCTTAATTTGATAGGCATGTGGATGAAGATCTTTGGTTGAAGTTGGATACTGGATCATCGACTTGGGAAATTGTGTTAGTTGCCTTGTTTCACCTTTGGTGGTCAACTTATATGCCTTAGTCTTGTGTTGCCACCAGCCAGGGAAAAGGGGTACTACTAGGGGGCCCTCACAAGTGTAACGTTCTGTTCCCCACCATACTTAACATTTTCCATCCTGGAGCCTTTCATAGTGTACTAAACTTCGGTAATGGGTCATTGTCCATCCTCACATGAGAAGAAGGGTTGAAGGCCCAGAGGTTGATTGTAGCTGCTAATAAAAAAATAAGAAAATGATGCTAAAGAAAGAAAGGAATGATAGAAAAGGACTAACAAAAACTAATCCAAACTTGAGCTCTAGCCTTTTAGTGCTCACCCCGATCCGAAAGAGCAATGTTATGGCTTGAAACCTTATAAAAGGAGACTTGCAAATATGATAAAGCAAACTAGAAAGATGGTTGAAGGGGTTTRGAAAAAATAGCACCTAAGAATGAGGTAACTCAAGAGCAAGCGCACCCTCCACAAAGGCRCTCATAGAAATGGAATAAATGACACCATAAACCATGAAGTAAGCCCTAAAACCATATCACTATCACACTTACTCTTGAAGGGTTTCTTTATTTCCTGGTACCCTCAAGACCTATCCCTCTACCTGGRTTATTTTATTTCCTATCTAGGTGGCACACCTAATAGGATTGGATGAAGGCCCTGTAGTTTTAAACCTTGTACAATATTTTACTGCAAATAGATTTTCAATAAAAGAACAGAAACAATACAATGGCAAATACACACATTACACAGAGATTTTTCCCCTGGAAACCCAAACCAGGAAAACCAGCATATTCTATATTCATTCATAGTGATACATTGTTTACAATACAATATACATATAGGAGCCAACGGCATCCAAAACCCTAACCCAATGATCTGGATTAGTCAACAACCCTAATTCCTTAACCGAAAATAGAAAACCATAGGCAAAAACCATGTGCCGAAAAATCGCCCAACAATGGACACGAAAAACGAGGCAAAATGTGACATGTTTCCCGACGCAAAAAAAAATTCTCAGGGGGCGCTACCCCCGAACCCCCGCGCAGGGGGGCTATCGCTCAACGCAACGTAGCAGACACTAAAGCTAGTCATGCAAAGAATATAACACATACCCAACAGGCCCTCCCATACTTAAACTTGGCAACTCACATGGGATCCTGGGCTAGTGTGATGCTTGAAGGGTATACTGAGGTGAATTGTTTACATGGCTTATATCTTAAATTACAACTTACTTTGCATGCTTTAAGGATTAATGTTTCTTATGAACCTTGCCTAACCAAGTTCTATGCTTTGATTTGTCTTGTATGGCCCTCACATGGTTCCTTGAGTGACACCCTGGGCTTGTACCCAGGATGTTGTGCCTTTATTCCAGGACGTTGGCACGTGTGATGGAGAGCAGTGGGTCATCCAATGACTCACCACCCTCGGACATCAGCTCGTACATCCTCAAAACCCTGAACAATGGACATATTGGCTTAGATTGAGCAGATTCAGTCATGATGGCACATTGATGGGCTAGAAGCCCATAGGCACTACCTCGRAGCTTATGGTTAGACGCAGCACTCAGATCTTGGACGTTGGGCCTAGTTTGATGATGACRTCATCTTCTAGGRTTTGATGGAGCTAGGGTTTGGAGGATTCCTAGGGTATTGACGATGGTTGGCATGATTTTGAGTGGGGAGAGACATCATTTGCCCCCACTCCACTCTGTATTGATGCCACGTGGCCTTTGGAGGCCCCCTCCTTGCCTCCACACGTGGCTCATTATGATTTATTTTTTGCATTTTATCATTTGTAGAGGTAAAATGAGGGATCGGCCCCACTTCTTTTTTGATGTTGACATTTTATGTGGACAAATATGTTAGGGTAGAGCCTCGTATAAAAAGGCTAACCCTCACATTCATTTTATCATCATCTTTCCTCACCATTGTGGGGTTACAAATTCTAAAATTTTCACCCTTTTTGGGGTTACTAGTCTTTCTCTCTCATGAGCTATGCTTGGAAAGGATCTCTTGTGGATGGTTTGCTGATTTGGTTGGATATTTCTGCAATTAGGGTTAAATGCTCTTGGTTTCTTGGATGAGGTAAGTAATTTTCTGCAATTCTTTGATATGTTGTTGATGTAAATGATAAAATTGATATTTTGTTGCAAGAAGTCTTGTTTTGTTGAAACCCTAAGAGAGGAACATAAGTGCTTCTTCCTCTCACAAAGTTTTACTTGTCCAAAATTTGTGAATTGTCCTTGCTATGGTTAGAACCCTAAAGCCCTAAAGTACTAGCACTTTAGGATTTTAGCCCTAGACAATTCATCTTTGACCTGGTTGAAGCTACAAAAGGGGAGAAACGATATCTAGGGCCCAAAAGTGCTTGCAGCCTAGATTGTCCATCTTGTCAAAGTCTAAAGCCTAAGGCCCAAATGTGCTTGCACCTTAGAGTTTAAACTTTACCTCTTGGTTTCAAGTAGATCAACCTTCAAGCTTGGATGCATTTGAGACTCAATAGCCATAGAATGGTAAAGGCACTAATCTAGAAGTAATAACTCATGTCGTGAAAGCAATTGATAAAACCCCTCTTTTCAAATCTCTCAAGTATTCTACTAACTATACTAACTCTAACCCTAGCAAAGTCACTATATTATTTGTTGTTGTTATAAAAGTTTGCTACAGACATCTAAAACTACATTAATTTGTTGCATACACTCATCTAAAGGTGGCTACAGACATCTAACTATACTAACTCTAACCCTAGCAAACTCACTATATTATTTGTTGTTGTTATAAAAGTTTGTTACAAACATCTAAAACTACATTAATTGTTGCATACACTCATCTAAAGGTGGCTTAACTTGTTCAGAAATTTCCCCTAACAATTGGATAATATTCTATAATCTATTAGTTATATGATTACTTTTCATGGTCAATTGTGGTATTTATGAGCACTAATTATTGTTGTTGTTACAAATCATTTAATGCTGTCATATAATTGTTTACTGCTGCAAATTTGTAACAGCCATTGCAATCTATCTTGTCTAGCATCTAAAGAGGTTATTTTTGCATACTTTAGTTTGGTAATTGTTATACATATGCTACAAAGTGTTCTTGTTTCGGGCAAGTACGAAAATCACCTTCAACCTCTTCTCTTTCATAGACCTAGACCAACTAACCTGTGATCAAGATAGGGGGTGGTAGGCTTGGCTGCTAAACTTGTCATTTGATCCCTTGAGGTCACCAAGGAAGCCTCCCTTGTGGTGGACCTCTTCCATCACTAAAAGGAGGGAAGATCCTACTAAGGTGATAGTGGTAGTTTCTTCCATAGTTACGCAATACTTGGGGACCTTGTGGTGATAACAAAGCCCAAGAGAAGTTCTCTCAAAATGGGAACCTGTGCTAAGTTAGCACCCCGCTACTGTGGACCGTTCAAAGTCCTAGAGAGAGTGGGACCAGTGGCATACAGGATTGCCTTGCCTCCTACTATTAAAGCACATAATGTATTCCATGTATCCTTACTTAAGAAATATGTTCATGACCCTAATCATATTATTGATTGGATTGTGATCCAGGTGGAACCAAAAGGAGTATCCCAGCCCAAGTCTCAATGCATCTTGGATAGAAATGAGACATTGCTTTGGAACCGAGCCATTGCGCAAATCAAGGTACAGTGGAAGCATTTTGGAGCAGATGGGGCCACCTGGGAACCTATCAGAACCCCCAAATAGTTGCAGAGCTAGGAGGGAATTCCAACGAAGCCCTGTAAATGCCTTTGGGGCGAAAATCCAGATTTTGGATGGTCCTTGATGCATTCAAACCTGGCAACAGAACCACAACGTAGTGGAACCTTAAACCCGTGAAGCATAAAGGATAGTCACCAATCCTTGGTGAATTTAGGGTAAAGGGAGGGGTTGGTCGAGCACTTTTAAGCCCGAAAGAGACAAAGAATGTTGGTCACAGTCAATCTCAGTTGTCTAATATTTCAGGAAGTTTTTAAGCCAGAAAACTTGGCATTCCAAATAGGTGAGTCCCAAAATGGTGACCTGAATTAACCGACGCGCACCTTTTAGCCCGAAATGGATATGGGTCATTGGATCAAACAACTCTCAGTCATCAGATCTATCAGAATCAGGTGACCCAGTTAAAAGGAGTGTGCAGCTTAAAAACCCGCAAAAGATCTGGACCGTTGATCGGTGCGAATTCTCCACCATCCAATTTAGCAGACGTGCAAGTGTACCAAAAGAGGTAAAGGAGGAGGGGAGGGGACCCATTCCTTCCGCAGCCAATAGTTGAGTGGCAGGTGGAGGACTGTCATTGGGTAAACGTCAGTGAAGGTGGACGAATAAGTGTTTGCCATGTGGCAATGGGGTACAAGTGGGACCCACAATTATCAATGGAAAGAGTTAATCTTGACCATTCATCGAGGCGTCAAGAGTCAATCCTGATCGTCCATCGAAGATTGGATTGCAGGAAAACCACAAGGCACCGTAAAACGACAGTTCAATGGCAATAGTCGATAGTGTTGCGAGAAGTGCATCTTGCAATAAGATTGCGGGAAGTACATCTTCTGATAGTGTTGCAGGAAATGCATCTTCCAATAGTGTTGTGGGAAGTGCATCTTCCAATAGTGTTGTGGGAAGTGCATATTCTGGTAGTGTTGCGAGAATTGTATCTCCCAAAAGTGTTGTGGAAGGGGGAGCCGAACCAGTGAGTCTGGTAGCTTTGCAACCTTTGGAAGGAATCGATAGCAGGCTAAGTCGACATCTCAACAGTGTGAGCCCGATGGAGAGAGTCTGATAGTCTCGTCGGCTTGCAGAYTTTAGGTAAACCACRAGGCTTGGTATACTGACATCACGATGGGGRTTTTCCAAAAGGGATGATTTCGATAGCCTTGCGGGCTTCGAAAGCCCRRCGACCTATGTCTGAAGGTTTAGTAGCAGGTTTGGGGTCAATGCCCTTCGACCCTGTGAGGGAGCATATCCACGTTAGCTAGACTAGTGGAGCAAGTCCACGTGGGTACGATGTCATCACCTGTGMGTAATGCCTAAGAAACTTTAAGAGACCATATCTTTCTATCCAGAGCTCGATTTTCAACGTAATTACAGTCATTCGAAAGCTCTCAAAGAGTAAAATTGACTTTTGAGTTAAAAACTGAGGTCAGAGTTAAGGTTKGGAAGAGTACGTATAGAGGATTATGAGCAATTTTGTACACCCCACCTGCCTAATGAAGCTCAGGAGGTCGAGTGTGTTACAAAACCTCAGGCACACCACCAAAGGACTATGGCATGATAAAACCTCACCAAACCTTAGAAGGCTTGATCATCAAAGATGTATGTAGTACCCCCTCGCTCTAACTCAAACTTAGGAAAAATTACACCCACAAGAGTACTAATATCATCAAACACATTCCACCTAAGTGATGTCTAGCCAATGTTACAATGTCAAGGCATATCACCTAGGGAAATCCCACCAAGGCAAAGTACACTACTACAACACATCCTCTAACCACATCAACATCATAAGGGAAGGGGACAATAGAAATGCTAACACATCAAAACATCAAGGTATGTCCCCACCACGCATCAAAACAAGAGGACCTTGTAGAACAGCCCTCCTAGTGACAAACCAACATCATAACATCAACACACTTAGTCACTAGGAAACTCCAACAACCTCATAAAACATCTACCTTCTAATATCATCATCATCTAATCCCTTGGGGGGCTAGATCCATCATCCAAGAACAAGATGTAGCACATCCAAGATAAACAAGTTCTCCAAAACCACACCATAATGAGATAACATGCTCCATAACCATCAAGCATGCAATCTAGGGGTGATCAACAAGGTAAGCACATGTGAGAATGCCACCAAACCAACAAGCATAATCATCCAACCAAGGAGAAGTGAGACTCCCACAACCAAAGACCTCCATAAAATGATCAAAATCCATGAAGAGAAAGGGCTCCATGAAGATGTATTCCCCCAAGTTGGTCCAATCCTCCAAGATACCAGCTGCAAATCTCCATCAATGTGAAGAAAATCACAATGTGAAACCTCATATAATATGAGCTGTAACAGAGCTCAAGGAGTAATTTTGGCAGTTAAATGGGTTGTCGGCCATAACAAGAAAGGATCCTTGGCAGAATAATTGTCCATCCCCAAATCCAAATAATATTGATACAGGGAGCATAAAAGGTCTTTTGGGATCTGTGAAATAGTTGGTGGCATCTGTGCTTTCAAGACTTAAGGTTCAAGCATCCTCGTTCCTTTTGGGATCAGTGATAGAGTTGGTGGAGCTTGTGCTTTCATGATTTTAGGTTCAAGCATCCTCAAGAGGATATGGCAAGCTTGGCAACTACTCTCCACAGAAATTTTAATGTTACAATGCATTGAAAAAGCAGACAACTACCCTGTCACTATCACAAAAAACCAGATTACCAACATTCAGACAAGTGAAAATCTGCTGAGGTAGATAGTCTTTACTAGACATTTACATTAATTAAACATGTTCTAGGTGGTTACGAAAATATAGTATTCTGTAAMAGTGGGAGAGTTGCCAGTTATAATAGGCATGGCAGTACCTGCAGAGTGATCTTTACAAGTAAATACAGTTTTCTACCTTATACTATAGATCTTGCTAATCTGTCATATATGTGTGTGTGTATACAGTTTTCTACCTTATACTATAGATCTTGCTAATCTGTCATATATRTGTGTGTGTGTGTCAATTGTGTCTCACCCGGATAGTTGAGCGRAAACTAGGACTGTTATCCTCCCTACCCAGGTTCAACTCCTGCAAGTGACAGGTTGAGCTCTTAATGAGTATATTGTTGACAAAGCTTTAAGCTTCTGCAGAATCAGAATGAGAAGAAGTGCACAGTAGGTTTCCCTAGGAAGTATATATATGTATATATATATAAGAAGTACCCAGTAGGTTTCCCTAGGAAGTATATATATATATATTATATATATAACCAAGTTCTTAATCGAAAGAAAATGGCAATTGCAAATCAATGGAGAAAAGACTTGAGAATAGCTTTAGTTCTGGTAATACTCCTGTTTTAGATAAAGAAAAAATAGTCACATGTTCCATCTTGAAGAGAATACAAAGTTGCATTGCCAAGGTAAGTTGCCAACTACGACAAAAATGACATCAGTAATCACCTTTGTGTAGCTCTATCTTGCAACTATAATTATGACGTTAATTTCACAGTGATGGAATATCGGCTTTAGTTCAATGGTGGTGAAACAAAGCATGAAGCATGAAACAGGGATTGCATTTGCATCACCTTTTCAAAATCTTCCAATCCATAAGGAGCAAGATTCCTCAGGGCTGTGGCAACAGATTTTGGATCGTTGTCATCTTGATCACTAGCATCTTCTTTTGCTTCACTGCTTGCCCAGTCTTCTTCATTGCTTGCATCATTCTCATCATCTACCTCTGACTCTGACGAACATTCTTCCCCAGTTTCACCAGTTTCATTTTCATCATCGGTCTCAGCTTCTGATACACCTTCTTCACCAAAATCCTGCATCTCATACAGAAAAACAGAAAGTATTGTTAAGATGCATAGGCTACAAGATTATAACCAAGGAGAGAATGAAGGCCTATTGCCATATAGTTCAAATCGCAAAACAAAATAATGAACAAAAGACTATGAAACAAATACTAAGAAAAATCTATGTAGTCCATTACACAGAAGAATGCCACAAGTGCTCTAAATCCATAGAAAACAACAAATAGATTAACCAAACAGAAACAAGGAAAAAACAGCCATTTATAGCAAATGACAATTATCACAAAAACATAAGGAACAATGACGCGCCATACAAAACATGGACATGTTGCAAGATACATACATGGGGAGCAAGAACGCTACTGTCAAGAATTAACAATGGCACTTGTAAATGATGTGCAAGGGCCTTCACTAATCTCTCTCGATATAGCTCTGTTCCTGCGAGCAATAATAGAAAATTTCCATTTGTTCTCCCATTTCCCTGATACCAACATTCAGACAGGAGGAAAAAATATAGTTAAAATGATAAGGATACTAGAAGCAGACCTGGCATGCTCTGTAATAGGATCCTGCAGCTTGAAGAACTCAAACGTGACCCATAATGGGCAGCAAATTCGTGACGCTTCAAGTGGGCCATTGCACATTCCATTAAAGTATCTTTAACATGTTCCCTGCAAAAATACAAACAACTAACATTGTATTTACAAACAGTATAAAGCACACTTGAACCAGGGGCTCTTTTCCCTGATAATTCACTACTCTGGTTCTTGAAGGTTTGTTTTGAATAAAAGCGAGAAAGTGGTATGCAATTCATAAACCCATTTCTTCTCAAACTCGTAACACTCAAGAAAGTATAGAAAAGGGAAAATAGAAAGGATAGCTTACTCCAAAAAGTAGGGAAACATTTCCCATGACACGTTGATCTTCTGCCAGGGCACCAATCTGCGCAAAATTTCCTTCCGGAACTTTGACTTCTTGGATAGAAAGGGTGACTCCCGCTTCTTGGTTTGAAAAATGAGTCTCTCATTCTGAAGCCACTCCTGCTGATCTTGTTCCCCCAAACGAGCATGATCATTTGATCCAGGACTAGACAACTCATATTTCTTGATTTGTGTTTTGCCAACAGAATCAACAGTAACCTCTCTCTCATTTTTATCTTGTTCCCCGCCATTGTTTACAGGAACATGTTTCTCCTCATTGTTATTTCGGCCATTGCCTTTTGAACTGAAGTGTCTTACAAGATGTCTACTGTGGGTATGACTTTGAATCTCTTGAAATGAAATAAATCTAGGCTTCAACCCACAATCAAATAATTTGCTTGAGAAATGGGTTCCAAGTGGACCACTGGAGAATGTATTTCTTCCAAAGCTAAAACTTGGATTGACAGAAGTCGGTGAGCCATCTTCCTTTGATGCCAAGGAAAGTTCCGTATCCCTGTTAGGGGTATTTAACCCTGTCTGGTTATTGCATTTTGGGAACAGAATTTTTGGAGTTCCTTGCCTACGTTTATGTTTATAAGATTCATGAAATTGCCTACAAGCCCTTGTGTCCAAGGCATCCTGAATCAAATTATGAGCTTCATGAAGTCTTAGACTTGCATTCTGACATCTACATCTGAATCTTCTTGCATACATTGCAGCTTCTTTAATTGAATTGGGCTTTGATGATGTGCTGCGATGTAATATCATTTCACATCCACCGACGTTGTCAAAAAGACATACAAGACCTGGCCGCGAGAAAAAACAACAAACCATGTCACTAAAGATTGAGATATAGTGAATGCTGATCACTGTCTATATCAGTCTCTCCATAAAATCATTAAATTAGGGTCACTACACGTAGGCATATGAATGGAAAAAAAATTCTGATCAAAATGTATCGAGCTCGCACAGCATGCTGTCTATATTTTTGTCAACGTTGACATCAACTGATCAACTGTATGCTACACATTTTTATTCTCTACTATAATAGCTGCTGCCGTACTCCAAGAAGTTTTAATTTCTACTTTACTGCTCCCGCTATTTACTTTGCTTTAGCACAAACCAATTCTAAACCCGGGCCTGATGTACACCTTAAGAACGCATATGTCAGAGTTTCAGTATTTGATACGTCAGCCATTTCGGAAATACAATACATGTATCCTCGAACTTTGCAACATGCATACAACACTTTGCAACCTCCACATGCATACAACACATACCTGTCAGTTACATTTCGAACTTTGCAACCTCGACATGCATATAACACATACCTGTCAGTTACATTTCGTGGCTGGTTCCTCAAACGTTTGGCTTTCCATATGACTGAAAAACGCTCTACTATTTTCAAGCCCGTTAGGTGCTCCATGAGACTTGTAAATTCATTTCTCCATTAACTAAGCAATAAAGGATAGCATTGCCCCCTCTGTCTGTGTGTGCTATGTTTATCTTCTTTACATCTATGTTCCTTAATCTTTGCAAATCTTTGTGTTTGTAAGCCGATTCCAACAAGTGGTATCAGAGCTGAGGTCGAGTGGTGGTCCGTGAAAGCCTAGGTGGTATCAGAGCTGAGGTCGAGTGGTGGTTTGTGAGAGCCTAGGGATGATGGTCATATCATCAACATAACACCCCACCACCACCACGGCTCCAGCTATTTTATTTGAATTTCATCTAAAACATAAGCCTGTGCAAAAAGGCCATGAATTTAATTTTAAATGACTTCTAAGCCGAATTTGCACTGGCAAGCCAAGGGGTAAAAAGTGTGAAAACCTAGAATAAGCCCAATGTAGTGCAAAACTGCAACTTTTCCATCATTGAAAGAAATGCCATTATACAACACGCATGAAACGGAGTAATACAGACATGATAGCCCACCATTATACTTAGGGTTATGAGTGGGTATCGATCTAACAATTATCCGTTGGTAATAGCTACACATTAACCACTACAGCAAAACCAACTGCTGAAAACCCTTTGGAAGGCGACATATTAAATGTTTTAGTTCAATTTGAGGATCCTTCGTACCAGCAAGGAACGAGGTATTGTCAAAACAGGAACTAGATTGAGACTAACTGGGTTTCATCTCAATATATGCGGAGTGGTGATGGGAGAGTTCAGTTCAAATAATGTATAATAATCTCTGTAAAACGACCCATGAAGCTGGATATGGTGTATAAATAATTTCCAGAAGAGCAAAAGATAAAAACCTCTGAAAAACATGAACGAAATTTACTTACTTGAGAACTATCGTTTCGCGTATTGAATCCTTAGATATTGGAGGGGAAGAGTTCATACCCTACAGCCCTTGAACATTCTGGGCAATGATAGAACGCACCTCACTCCATCATATTTAGTTTTAAATAGATAGAGGATCGAAGGACGCAAGCGTTTAAATATGAATAGGATAGTCTCGACAAGAATCTTCCTTTGTTGAGGGACTTAATGCAGCGTGATTAACATTGCTTATTTAGGATTAACTTTGCTAATTTAGTGAAGTTGAGGGTTGTGCTTGGTAAACAAATAATAGTTTACCTTCTTTGGTTTAGGTTTAATTTCCGAAGTCAAGGTGTTTGAGTTGTTTGGATTCTCCAAAGCAATATGTGTTTAGGAATTGTGTCTAAAGCGATATGTGTTTAGGAATGGTGTCTAAAGCGATATGAAAGAAAGAAAAAGAAAGAATTTTTAACGTTCATGAGGCTAAAAAATAGCCTATAGACTGTTTTTCCATCTGGTGTCTAAGTGGTTGTCAAGAAAAATGAAAAAAAATTGTAATTACAAATTTTTATGGTTTTAAATATTCTTCATAGTTTTTATTTTTGTTTTAGGTATTTGTAGTATTTGTAATATTCTTCAATTTCCAACAGAAGGTATTTGTATTATTTGAGATTTTTTAAAGTAATGTATGTTTAGGAGTTGTGTTAATTTTGGGATTTTTGAGAGCTAAAATGCTTATTGCCCAATTAAGAACCAATTTTCATCAACTCTGTTGAGAAACTGRGCATTGGAAAAGACCAAAGGAAGCTTGGGAAGAAAGGGTGTGTATGTTTTGCACCTCCGGAAAAGTGGAAACAGAAAAACATTTCATTTTAGAGTGTGAAGCCTTCAAAGACAGTAGGGACAGCTATGTAAGTATCTTRATGGCTAGCTCTTGGAATAATTTATTCAGCGAGGGGACARTGGAGAAATTGGGGGAGCTCATCATCAAGTTGAATAGGAAAAGGGTTGAAATGCAAAATCAGTGTGTGAGGCGGTCTGTCCCATAGGCTATTGTTAGCCTTGTGGACGTTAAAATAATTTCTTTCTTTCTTCTTTGACCTAAAAAATGGTGTTTGTCAAGAAAAAAAAGTTGTACTTAGGAATTTTTAAAATAAAAATAAAAAATCATATATTATTATCTTATGGTCCTAAATCTTCTTCGTAGGTAATAATTAGATTTATTAGGATAGTTGTAGACCTTCAATCCTTCTTCAAATGTTATTGAGATGACTTCTTGATAGCTGAGATCAATGTAGGTATAGTTGATTCACATCTTAGACTACAAGTAAAATTCCATAATAATTAGAGGAACTATGTTGCTTGGAGTCCTTCCATATATTGACAACTAAACTAGACGACTCCATTCTAGCACATGCTTATGCCCACCAAGAATCGATATCACTATCTCTAATTGATAATCATTTCACATGAACATTCTTTAGGAGATGAGTCACTTGAATGTTAAGGAGCAACAATTTTTCAAGAAGTTTACCTTAACATATTGTCAATATGACCAACTTGATAGATCAAGATTTGTCTAACAATGTTTTAATTAGCTACATATCGTCTTCATTAAGAACAACATTATCAAAGCTTGTAACTAATAGCGGAAGCCATTTGAATCTCATCTACTTTCAAAAATAAAAATAAAATAACAAAGAAAACAACTTAATATCATACACATATCCAACAAAAACCAATGCACCAAGACATGACCATAATTCTTGATTTTCACATTACTTCATAAGCTAAAATGACATGACTTGAATACCAACACATTAGAGAAGCTTCTCTAAAGTTGTCACCCTCCTTCCCCATATGGGGTTTCTCTATTACCTCACCTAGTTTGTGACTTCCCGCACAGGGTTTCTTTATTACCACACCCAGTTCCTAACGCCCCCCCTCTACTCCTTTTCTTGTCTAGTATGTATTCTCCTTTATGACAATTGATCTTCCTATTAGTTTGAATCTTTTCATATCAATAATAATTCAAAGATTCACGACCCCATGAGTATTGTTTCTCGTACCATTGTTTCCTTCAACATCAAATATGCTATCAAGCATTATATTAGTCATCGACTATTTGGGAGATCTATTTCCTTGGCCTTCTTCGAGAATATCACAATGCCACATGAGTTCATGTCCCAAAACCTTTTCCAATGGCTTCCCAATTGACTTGAACATAAGCACCGCACAATCTGTTAATAGGTATAGACTGCATCTACAACCAAGAATCTAGAACACTTTTTTTTTTCTTTTTTTTAATGTTGGATTGCCAACAACTTATGAATGCTCCTGCATTAGACTCCCCTAGAGTAAAAGAAGTGAGCATCTTGTTCACAAAATACAAGGAGAAAACTCGAACAATGGTCTTCGTCCTCAACCAACCTTCATTGAAACTAACCAATCTTTTTCCTTCAAACCTCTACAACTCAGTCCCTGACTCATGACCTTCATTTTCATGTCCCTACACTTCCTCTACCATCTATCATACTACACGTGAATCCAAAGACTTATTCTTCTTCTTCCCTCTCTTCTGCCCTTTCCATTGTTTTTCTTCTCTCTCTCTCTCTCTCTCTCTCTCTCTCTCTCTCT
>JASDQU010307555.1:114667-125519 GCA_032191745.1 Picea mariana
CGTATTTGAAGGACAGATAGATGCAGAAGCCCTAGAAAAATGGTTAACTTTGCTAGAAGGTTATTTCTCTGTTCACAATTTTTCTGACAAAGAAAAGATCACCTTCGCACTCCTTAAAGCTCTCCCTCATGTCAAACATTGGTGGGAAACTTACTGGGAGCAAAGTTCCACAGAGGAGTCTGGAATATATGGGGCCGATCCCACTTTGGATTTTTTTGTGGATGCAATAAAGGAACAGTATTACCTTGTTGGCAACTATGAGGACCAGTACATGAGATGGACCACACTGCGGCAAGAGAGGGGCCAAGCAGTTCTGGAGTTCACTAATACCTTCCATACCTTGCGCACCAAGCTGGGTATCAAAGACTCTGAGCGACATTTGGTTCTGAAATACTGTGGGGCTCTACACAGATACATCCAGACTGAAATGGATTTTCTGGACATCTCATCACTCGGTGTTGCTTATCGATATGCTGTTAAAATTGAGCAGAAATTTGAGCACTAGAACAAACGAGAACTCGGGTCTGCAAATCTGCAACAACCAAAGTATGACAAAGACGACCCTAACAAACAGTTTCTCGAAAACCAGTCCAAGACACAGGAAAATAAGGGTCACGGAAAGACAAAGAAGGACACTAGAAAATTGTGTGATTTCCACAAAATCCCCTGGCACAACACCGATGAATGTTGCTCAAAAAAGTCATTGGTGGTCGAGATCAAAGACAAGGAGTCGAACCCTGATTCAAAATTCGATTATGAAAATACTGGTAAAGGACAAATCATTAACACAGACCCCACTGCTATTGTCGCAACCGCAGTAATTCAACCAAAAGAACCAACAAATCCCAAAGAGGGGTGCGCCTTTTTCATTCACATATGTGGGTGAAGGGGACCCCATTGCATTTTATTGTTGATAGCGGAAGCCAGAAGAACCTCATCTCAGTAGAGGTCGTCAAATAGTTGGGATTGTCGACAACACCACACCCGCAGCCATACAACATTGGGTGGCTTCGCCAAGGACGAGATCTTCGTGTCAACCAACAGTGTCATTTATCATACGACATCCAACCCTTCAAGGATGAGTTATTATGTGATGTTGCTCCATTGGATGTCTGTGATGTGCTCTTGGGCCAACCATATATCTGGAGACGCCATGTTGTTTATGAGTCTCGACCCCGTAGTGTCATTGTTACTTTGGGGGGTCATCTCTACAGAATACTGGAGGTAGTTCTGACTACTGTTCCACCTAAAAAGTGTCGCAAGGTAGTATCTCATACTGCAAAATTCAGCTTCTTCACGATCTGTTCAAAAGGAGAACAAAAGGACACTGCACCCACTACAACCTTGCCCCAAGCACCTTCTATCCAACAGAAGCATGTCGACAAGGTTGCAACAAAGCGCAAAGATTCCTTCTGCACACCATCCTCTCATGTATCTCAACTTGTTGAACAGCCTCAAACTCAAAAGGTTCGTGACAGACTTCCACAAACTGAGCAACGCGACGTCTCCAGCAAGACAAGCAGCTCACCAAGATGCAGATTCAACAAATGCTTTTTCCTCTCCCCCGAGAACTCAACGCAATGGAGACCATTGCTTCCTAAGGAGGGAGGATTGATCCAGGTGGATATCAGTGGCCACCCACCTTTGTCAACTAGCTCAAAACAGTTTTTTGCCAATTTTGGCAATTTACTATTTTTAGCAGGTTTTAACTTCCGAGGCCATTTTGAGGGCCTAAATGAAGGTTTTTCAAGATCGAGGTTCTCAATGATAATTGAAGGCATGATTGAGCCCCCAAAATGAATCTCCTCGATGAAACCTTTCCAACGAGCTATCATATGCCTAAAACGAAGATCGTATGCAAAAGTTACGACCCCGGGAAGTTGATGTACTAACTTACCCAAACAGGGCCCACATGACTTTTGGCGCTTCATCTCCTAGGGTTAGGTTTTTGGATGTCTAAGACTTTTGGCATTCCTGTTTATTGTAAAAAGGCCTTCAAAGCCTCATTGTAATCATCTTCTTGCGAATGCGAGTAGCCGTCACATCTCTTTTCAGAGATAAGCTGCCACCATTCTAGCGAGTCTTTCACTCTATATTTTTACAGTCTCTGTACATTTCTTTCATTAATAGAAATCGTGTATTACTGTATATCTATGTTTACGGTTGCATCTATGATACATTTCTGTTATATTATTGAATATCTGCAATATCTTTGTGCATTTCTTTATTATATCTCTGCTCTCATTTTGTGCCGAAAATAATCCAAATCATTTGAGGCAAAAGATACTCCAGAATCCCCCAGAGTTTTGGTGCAGTTTCTGGGAAAATGTATTCGTTGTCTGAAAACAGAAGAAGGAAGTTCATCAACGTAGACATGAAACACTGTTTTGGGTATTTTCATCATTGAAATAATAAAGCAGTTAAAATAGAAATGTAAATGGTTCAACATTGCTCATTCATGTAACTGTTAGTCTTCGGAAGTTAGTTAATCACCAACGGGAAAAAGATTTGGTGATCATGTATAAATATAACTTCACAAGACTGAGAAAGGGCTTTTGGTTTTTTGGGAGCCAATTGTATTAGAAGTTTTCCGATTTACTGTGATATAGATAATGCAGAAGAGATTCTAAATTCTGACAACTTGAAGCTATGTGTTCCTCTACTTTGTTTTCAATATCTTTCAACATCTTTCTTTCCATGTCTTTATAATGAATGATCAGCTATAGTTTAATTCAAAATTCTACTGTAGTTTGAATTTATTTGATTATCTAATCATTTACAGTTTTTCCTCTATGATTGCTATCAGCAGTTTCAAGACCTGTAGGTCAGTTGGATGGTTATATTTTATACTTCATTAGAAATCTTGTTTTTCTCTCCTTCTTCTGTTATGATATGAGATTTTTTTGTGATTAAAGCCTCATATTCTTCAACAGCGTTACTTTGTTATTATTTTAATATTCTCAAATTACTTCAAGTACAGGAAACGACCTTTACTGTTATTATGTTATTATTTTGAGTTCCAAAATTCCTTTTCTATTTCATCCCACAAAACTGAAGCAACAAACTTTAAAATTATTTATAATTCAATAAAATTTTACTCCTTATGACTGTCCCAAATAATAGACAACCTAACGTAGAACCTAGCCTTCAAGATCAAACTAGCATTGCTTTGAACTTATTTAACACAATCTTGCAAACAACAACTACCCGGGTCAAATTAGAATGCTCGTGGGCAGTTATCGAGAGAGATATCAACATCCAAGAACAATGGGAATCTAGACAGAGACAGTTGAGAAACCAACTCTGATTTACCCTTCACATTTGATTCTTACCCCTTAATTCTTATTATCTTTTTGGATGCCTTGACGATATACTTTATGGCCTTAAAGTATAAGCTCAGGAACAATAGGGGGGATCCCTATCTTGGGTCAATCTATGGAATCTCCTTTTGTAGCACCATCTCCCCCACATGAGAACTACATTGCATCCATAAAGAAAGAGTCGAAGAAAGGCTTCGAGATGACATATTTAGGACATCTTCACTACTATTTGGGAATTGAAGTGATACAAAATCCAAATTACATATTCATCTCCGAGAAGAAGTACATTGGAGAACTTTTGAACAAGTTTAGCATAGATGAGTGCAATCCTGTTTCTACTCCAATGGAACGGAATTTGAAACTCACATCAAAAGAACAAAATTAATTTGAGAATGTAACCAAGTATAGACAACTTGTGGTAAGTCTCATCTATCTTACTGCCACCAGACCAAACATTTCATTTGTTGTTGGGATTCTTTTAAGGTTCATGCAAAAGCCTTGCGAAGGACATTGGTCTGCTACAAAAAGAGTTCTGAAATACTTGAAAGGAACTCAAGATTTTGGACTCGGGTACTCTAAGGTAGATAACTTCAACTTGATCGGATATTCTGATCCAGACTTTGATGGGGATAAGGAAAGTCGAGTTTCAACTTCAGGTTTTCTCACGAGTCTTGGATCAACAAATGTCCCCTGGATATCACACAAACGATGCATTCCAACATATTCCACAATAGAGGTAGAATATGTGGAAGCTGCATAAGTGATAAAGGAGATTGTGTGGCTAAGGAAAATACTTGAAGATTTGTAGGAGAAATAAGTAAATTCTACTCCTCTTCTAGTTGACAATACTTCTGCAATCAAGTTGGCTAAGAATCTCAGATTCCACGATCGAACCACACACATCAACACAAAGTATCACCTGATTCGATATCATGTAGTGGCCAAGACTATTCACTTAAGACATTGTTCCAGAAATGAGCAAATTGCAAACATCTTCACCAAAGCACTTGGAAGAGAAAAACTTGAGAAGTTCAGAATAATGCTTGGACTCACACACACCCCTTCGGATTAAGGCGGGGAATGTTGGACACATAATCATAGGGATTACGCTTCCTATGTAAATAAATGTAAATATGAAGAGTCATAGGTAATAAGAATTGTCTTAAGTTATTGAAGACTAAGAGTCACCATTTCATGTATTTATTCACCTACAAGCTAATACAATAATATGTTGGAATACTGAGAAGGGGGGTGAATCGGTAATGAGCAATTATACCACTTATTAATCCTTTAAACCATAATGTATATTATTTTTACGTATTCAACCATGTTCATCTGTTCATCATCAATATATTACTGTATCATAAACATTAACATCCATAAGTGCATAATAAACAATAACAAACACATCCACATAATACACAGTACACCAATATTTACGTGGAAACCCAATGCGGGAGAAAGCCACATAATTATTTTCTTATATGTCAAGAACTTCATTCAAGGAAGCACCAATTTCCAATTCTCCATCTCCAACTGGAAGGAGGCTCCAAACCCCTAGTTTCTCAGGCTCCAACCTGAAGGAAGCTCCAACTCCGTAATTCTCTAGCTCCAACTAGAAGGAGGCTACAACCTCCTGGGTTCTCCGGATACAACCAGAAGGTGGCTATAACCACCTAGTTGTCAGGCTCCAACCTGAAGGAAAATTCAACTTCAACCGGAAGGAGGCTACAACCCCCTTTCCTTGCTTCGTCCTATTGCCTTGAAATATAAATGTCAAATAATTGATGAAACCACTGCCACACTGTCACTGTGAAATATACCACTGTAAACCTGTACCAATCTATGCCAACAACCTGCAACCAACTTGTACCAATAACCTGTAGTCAACCTATACCAATAACCCACAATCAACCTGTACCAATAACTTGTACCAACAAATACTAACAACCTATACCAATAATCTCCTCAATAGATCAGATTTGATAACATAGATCTCATACCCAATATCACAAGAATATCACTCAAACCATGTGCATCTATGTCTCTCTAGTCATGTGCCATACATGTGCATACAGTCATAATCATGTGTAATAAACCCTCACATGGACTAGACATCAAACCCTTATTGATATGCAACCTCAAACTAAACCAACAACTCCAACAACACATCACAACCAAAATACCAATATCCATATGCCAAATAGCAACAACATAATACCAACTGTATCCCTCAACAAATCTGATATATGCAGCAATACTAAACAACCAATACCATCTCAAGAGCTAAACCCTAGCTCACAAAACATACCTCAAACAAGATGTGCCATATCTCTCATAAATAGACTCCAACCATGTTGTTGCCACGTTTTTACTACGTGATTCTGCTGTCGTGGTTTTACTGTCGTGATTTTTCTACCGTGATTTTGCTGTCACAAATTTTCTGCCTTAAATTTGATCTATCAATAATACCTGCCAAATAACCTTTCACAAATGATATTCAACAGAGTTCAATAGAGACAAATGAGAGAGGCTTGTCCTTTCTTTTATACTCTTCATGTCTTCCTCTAGAAGTTTCTTTGCAACAACTTTACCCCTTTCTCAATCTTCTAGGGTTAACCCATTAACCCACTTTTGTCCACTTAACCACTTTGTCCACTTTGACTATTCAACCTTTGTCCACTTAACTTAACCACTTTACCACAAATAGTAAGCTCTCCACTTTTAGTTGCAACTAACTTTATTATTTAATCAATTTATTTTGCAACCACTTTGACTTATCCATAAATAGTAAACTCATCACTTCTTTTTGCAATCACTTTATTATTAAAATGATTTCTCTTTGCAACCACTTTGACTACTTTATTATTTAAATAATTTATCTTACTCGCAACTTCTTGTTGCAACTAACTTTTCTATAATTACTCAATTCATAACTTCTTCGCCCTTAACTAACTTCTTGTTGCAACCACTTTATTATTTAATTTATTTCTTGGTCAACCACTTTGACTATTCAATCTTCTCATCACAACTACTTTACCATAATTACCAAACTCACAACTTCTTGTTACAACTAATTTATTTTTAATTATTTTTCTTAATGCAACAACTATACCCATGATTAAATCCTAGTTTCACACACTTTGAGTAGGCAACTTCTTCTAGGAGTTTGTAGAATAATTTGACTTCTTTGACCTTCTAGGGGCTTCTAGATAATTCACGAGGGTTCTCCAACTTCATAAGGCCATAACTCTCTAACCGTGAGGAGTTATGTGATGTTCCACATATCACCGGAAATGGCATGACATGTACTATCCATCTAGAATAGTCTTACATGCATATACATTGATCTTCATTACATTATTCCTCAACCAAAATTGGGTTCCTTACCCATACCTCTAGAGCTATCAGAATGTGTTACCAGACATACTCAAAAGTTGACATCAATATCTAAGGGTTGAAATCAATCTACAACATCAATTTCGAAGGGTTGAAATCAATGACAACCAAATATTCAATTGTCCATCAATCTAGACCAACTATCTGACATAATCATCTCGTGGAGTTATCATTCCTGTCCAATGCTTGGCCTGACATTTTGTACGAGTATTAAAACCATGAGCCAAACATATATCTCTTTTTAATACCACATGATGAATGTATAACCATTCAAGAACCATTGAGATAAAGTTATTATATAATAATAATTGACTTTTGATACCAATCTTGAAGTGATGCCCACAATGTAAACCAATACCAGGAAATTATACTGAGAAAGAGAATGTCATACAAGGACTTTATCATTTCAGTGTTTTCTCCTAGGGGACCCCACCTATTATAGTGATATAATATTTTTAAAATAATTTATAGGCTTCACAACTCTTTGCGAGCTCTTGTAGTAGGTGACGAATCATGAGTCAACATTTACTACCATCCGCATTGATTCCATGTGGCATTTTTTGATTCATCAAATAGCCATGTTAACCGCATGGTATTCCTTGTATTGGAGATCATTTTCCCCTTTAGATTGAAACATGAAGGGAAACTTGTGGAGTGTCACATACTTCATGCTCCAGGTGTTGTGCTAAGGCCATCTCCTAGTTCACCACATTACCAGATCAACCTTTCATGTAACCTTTGCACCGCATGCATTTTTCCTTGATATTTTACTTGCTTCCTTCCTTTTGTGTGGAGCATAGGGAGTGGAGGTAATACCTTCCGTTGAAACCTCTCCATTGTCTTAGCTTCCTCTTTCTTAAATATTTGCGCGGAGTGCAATGCACATAGGTGTCATTTCCCTTCGACTTATCCATTCCTCCACGTTGTCGTTTGCCTTAGTCATTTTGGTCTTTTCCAAAACCATTATATACAGAATGTAGAGGTATTACCTCCCCTTTGACACATCCTTATTGCCACATTAGCCAAAGTCTGCATGCATTCAAATCTTCCAAGGCATTGATATCAAGGCTCTAATTAGACTTGTAAGAAGGCTTTGAGGTCATTGCACTTGCAAAATTGGTGACTTCTACAAGTTGAACTCAACCCATTGTTTGGGGTGAACACTGAATTCAATACTTAGACCCATTTTAGATCACATCTCCCTATTTAAATGTTTTTGAGTCTCACAAAAACTCTGACACCAATACATCCTTATCCAAGTGTTCTTGAACTTGGGTTCCCTAATATCAAATATATTTTCCTGATATGATTGAACTTGTCTGTGATACCATATGATCATGTTGAGGCCTCAACAAGCCCTAAGTTAACTAACATGAAGACCTTGTAATTAAGTCCTTTTCATCTAAGTCTAAAGCTTATCTTAAACTTGCTCCCCTGGTAAATGCTTTTGTTTTTAGTTTTTGTCCCTTTAAAACAATATACAATATCTTCTTTGCTTGAACTTTTAAAAGCTATATACTTAAAATTTCAACCATGAGTTTGCAAGACTTTTGAATTTATCTTTTAAATGATTGTGAAGAGGAGTTTGAAAAACTTTTGACTTTATCTTTTAAATGATTGCGAAGATTTCCTCTTGCAGTGATTTTCAAAAGTTTCATTTTGAGCTCTCGTGATAATATTTTTGAGTTTATGTGGTGAAATGATTATACTTTTGTCATATAAAACTTTGAGATCTTGCCACAAGACWAAACATTTATATTACACCTCAAAGGATACAATTCTAAAAGTTCCAAAATTCATCGTAATGCAATATTTGGTAAACTTTTGAAATGAGGCATAAAAGCTTAGTCTYCTTATGCACTCTTATAGGTATAACTCTTAAGTTGTAGGAAAATCTTCATAATCATGGATAAATTGTGTTTTTCCTTTCAACCATATAGCCTATAGAATAATATTTGATGTTGGTACTAGATCCATCTTCATTTGAAGTGRAAATATTTAGTTTTCTACTACAAGTCATGTCCTCAATGAGATTGTTGCATACCCAATATGCACATGGACATTTTTGCTCTAGATGTGGATGGAATCAATGTATGAGTCTTCTTATCACTATCTTTGGAACTATACTTTTCTCATGGATATGGAAGCATCGAGGTTTGGAAACCTCAGTCTTGATCCTCTTTCTTACCTTCTACTGTGAAGGCCAAGAGACTGACTATCTCCAATGTTCTTTTTCTCCTATTTGAACTCAAATGTTTAACACCCACTTTAAAATATGGATACCTCTTTATTAAATTTCTCTAGTGGTTCCTCTTCCTTGTGGAAGGCCACATGTCTCCAATATTCACTACAACTATCACCACGATCCTCTTCCCAGACACCTATGAATGTCTCTAGTTAACTCCCATGATCACAATTGTTTCCTCTGCAAAGAGGGAACATTATGATTATTCTCTTTTAGGTTTATTTCCACCCATGTGGATGCCATGTGGAATTCATTGAATTTTTATAAATCCATGTTGGCTATAGGGTCTTCCTTGTATTGGATCTCCTTTTCCCCTATGTGGCATATGGGGTGCAGTGCTAAGGCCATATCCTAGTTTTCTACATTACCACAACAACCTTATATGTAACCTTTACTATGTGTAACTCCTTTTTCCTTAGCCTTTTGCTTGTTTCCTTTCTTTTGCGTGGAGCATAAAAAGTGGATTTAATACCTTCCAATAAAAATTCTTCTTGAATTTACCTCTTCATAGCCTTAGCCACCTTTTTCTTAAGTCTCAACGTGAAGTGTAGAGGTATCATTTCCCTCTAACTTCCCATTTGTTTGCATTGTCTAACGTATGAATTGTCTTTTACCTCAACCATTTTAGTTTGTTTCCTAAAACATTGCATGTATACTAAGAAGGTATTATCTCTCCTATGACACATCATTAGTGTCACATGACCCAAAGTTTGCATGCATACAACCTTCGAAGGCATTGATAACAATGCTCTGACTAGACTTGTAAGAAGGTTTTAAGGCCATTTAGGGCTCTCGCATGAAGTTGATCAGAAAAAAAGTGGTAATGGGAATCCCAACAATGTTCTAATACAAGAACATGCATGCATTCTTAAAAGCATGCACTTGTTCTTTAAAGTGTACACACGTTCCTTTATATCTTCTTTGGGCCCCTTTGAACTACCCCACAAGTCGTTAATCATATAACTAAGTCATATTTTAAAAGAATGCATGCACATTCTAGGAACATGCACATGTTAGTAACACATGCATGTTCATAAGCATATTTTCTAAGAAATCCTCAATGAAGTCAAAAACTTGTACTTAGTGACACAAAAATTAATACATAAGTTAACTATTACATTAAATTCCCTGTGGCATTTCAACATGCAATTTGAAAAAAAAGATTCCATTTAAGGACACATCATTGACCTGGGATGTCACCAACTATATCTTTTTGCTTTATTTTCCACTATCTAATTCATATGTGACATATTTGAAGCTCCTCATGTCAACCACCTTCGTCCCAAATCCATAGTCTTTGCTCACATGCATGAACTTCCTTATTAATGCCGTTACATTCAACCTAGGGAAAGTCATCTGCAAATAAATTTTCTGAATATATGTTTGTCCCTATGGCATTGTACAAATGGCATTATGATTAAAGTCTCTAGATGATTTCATCGGTAGTACCATTGAGCATTCTTACACAAGGTTAGTATGCAAAACATGATGAATGCATATGTGTGTGTGTGTGATATTAATAGTTGTATTTTATGTGGTATCTACAACAACGTGTGTTAGGTATTATGTTTACTCTAACATAGCAAGGCTTGCATTTATCTAAATATATTTGGCCCAAGTTTAGTGCATTATGATCATGCTTGAATCTCTCAGACAATTTTGTCTATGTTGCATCAATAAAATCTTTAATGTAGGATTCATGATCTCTAGAATCCCTTCTCAATTTTAGTACAACCTTGTGGTTAGAAGAAGGACTATTATTGTCATGCGAAAAATTCTACACTAGTTCCCTAACTGTTCCGATTAACTTCATGTTGGAATGAGGCAATTTACTTGTGAAGGCCCACAAATTTATTTGGCTAGTTGTGTTGAGCCTGTCATTTTTAAT
>JASDQU010307556.1:44887-55363 GCA_032191745.1 Picea mariana
AGAGTTCAGTATCTTCATGAAAAAGTGGTCAATCTCTTTTTTACCGGGAGTAAAGCTGAGTCTTGATCAACTCTTTTTTCTTTTTGGAATTCAACCAGTTTAAGTAAAAAATGATCTGCTCCTATAAAGTAAAGTAAAGTTCCATCTTGATTTAGTCATTTCTTTGGAATTCCAACAATTTGAATCTTTTCAAAATGGAAAAGGTAAATGTTGAAATGGAACAAAACGAATATAGAATTGGATCAAAATGAATGAATAAGGTCCGATAATCTACAAAAATTTTCAATCCAAGGTGCCCAACTACTGCAACTAGCCTACAGTCTCTCATTCCACACATGCATGTCCCATCGAAGGAAGTGTGCTCCTTCTCTTCTCAATAGTCCCTTGGTTTTCCCAATTCCCTTATGGGGCTTCAAAAACATGCTAGACAGGAAGTCTCAGATCCCTGTAGCTATTTCCTAGCGCACCTAGGAACAATTATAAGTAGTTTCTCACCCATACAAACTAATCACATTCCTAACAACCCGTCTTTTCGACCACGGGCCTGACAACACACCTATTCAACATGAAACAAAACTAGGTACATGCATGGATGGTAGCATGGGTAAGCGGATGGTCAACATCATGAATGAATGATTAATCACCCCCAAAAATACATCGAGTCTCTCTCTTATATATGCATGTGCTTTTTATGACACATGACACTCAAGGAACTCCCTTGTCCCCCACTTTAGAAACATAGGATATACTCATATGCATACTTTATACTTTAAGGAATATTAACATAATATTCCTTTGGTGTTAAACCTCCCTTGCTTAGCCCCTTTTGCCCACCTAGTGGAGTTTATCCATCCATACTCTTTTACATGGGTGGTCTGCTACAATGATCTTTTTTCATTAATATTTGATTGTGATTACATATTACAATAATGGATCACTAACCATTTAACATCTGAATCTTCAATCTAATAACCACACACGCACTTTGACCTCAAAATACATATACACAAAGACACTTTGGCCCCAAAACCACACACTTACCTCATTGTATGAAAAACTCAAGATGGTGTGCACACTTCCTTTAGTGCACAATTCTTTCACACATACACAGGTGCACGATACATTATAAAATGTATGTACACTTTTGGTATGAGATTCACCTGCACTGACTCAATGTGCATAGGAACCGAACTAAAGACCTTGTACCATCATCTCACTAGCTTATATGTATAATTACATTTATATGTACAATTGGGGTTTGGCCTAGGGGTATTTCATATCTCTTGTGAGAAATGGGCTAAGAGGGAATTGCAACATTCACTTCTGTTCAAAAACGTCATTTTAAATGATGATTGTGCAAAGTCGCAAATGGAATATGTTTTAGAATCAAAGGTTTAGGAAAGTCTCTATTGATTGTCACATTTAATTCAAATATTCTTTAATTTTTTAATCATCGTTCTTGAGATGTTTATTTTCATTACAAACTAAACTAGAAAAAAAACACAAACATTGATGGAGGAGCATCTTACCTTCAAATCTAGATCATTTTGGTGAGACCTAGGGGTTGTTTGATTTATTAAAGGAGTTGGTTACTTAATTTAATATTTATAATATTCCTATGTTTTAATGACTTCTGGAAGGGAGACATAGGAATATTTAATTAATGAGAGTGATGATTTATTTGTAAATGTTCTCGAATGTATGAGAACATGAAGGTTTTTTAGTTTTGTAGAGATCTCATGAGGATCTAGCGAGTTGAGTTTGTTCAGAGTGATCCTAGAGGATTTTGTCGATCTAATATGATCCTTAGGAATTCTTGAGGATTTGATGTATCTAAACTGGATTTGGTGTATCTAAACTAGATTTGCTTTCAATATCCTTTTTGTATAAATGTGTAAGACATATTGCACATTCAGAGAGGCAATTGTAGTGAGAAAATTAGGTCAAGGAGAGAGAGTAATTGGCCAATTAGGTTGAGATCAAGCGAAGAAGGCATTGAAAATCCTTGTGTAACATTCATGTACAAAGAGTGTTTATAATAGGAATGGAAACACTAGGTTTTGAGTGTTATTATAAGATTGATTTTGTGGAACATAATTTATGTTTAAATAGTATTATTTTCTCTACACACACACACACACACATATATAACATCTATGAAAACTAGAGGATTTGTATAGAAAACCAATTGTGTTCCTGGATGAATGAAGAAGAGCATGTGTGATTTTATGAAGGAGAAATGTGGAAGAAAACCTTGAATAATTCCAATTGAATGTTGGAAAAGCAAATGAAAAATTTGATTTTCTTAGAGAGAGAAAGTGGAAATTGTAGAAGCCAAGAGGATAAGAGGTTTTTGAAAAGGTTCTTCGAAGTAGAGAACCAAGTATACCAAAAGGTCAAGCTCAAGGAAAATATCTTGATCATGAATGTAAATCTAGGTATGGATAGTTCCTAAGAGGGGATTGAGTGTAGTCCACAAGTGGAAAAATTAAAGTTCACATGGAGATGAAGACAATGGATATTGAAGTTCATTGTAGAGGTTCAAAAATAAAACATAATAGAGGAAATAAGGATGCAAAGAAAAATGGAAAAAAGAGGATGAGTCAAGAAGAGTATGAAAGAGAGATGTATGAGCTAAAGAAGAGGCTCAATGTCATACAGATGTTGCTACAGGGGAAGATTGCAGAGAACCAAAAACAATGATGGAATATGAGGAAGAAGGTCAAGTGCCCTATGGAAATTGTTTTTTAAGAAAATATCAGGAAAATATTGAAGAGATTGAAGAATAAGATGAATCCTAGGGTAGATAAGGAAAAAATCATAGAAGATGGGTTCAGATTGAGGCCATTGGTAGAAGTAAATGTTCACTATTGTAAACCAAAGCAAGGGGAAATTCTTGGAGATGAGAATGAAGAAGATGAGATGCAAGTCTCATGAGCTCTTTGGAGAGTTCATATAAACATGAGGATATGCTAAAAAAGGGATCAATTGAGAATAAGGATCAATTGAGGATGAACAACCAAATATTTTTGAAAATGATATTTTGTGCGTGGTTGCATGATCAATTCTTTCATCCAAATTCATCTCGTTATGGTCTTACAAGGTCCCTGATTGTTGTGGACCATTCAGTACCATTGGAAATTAAATCCGACATTGTTCACCAATAGAAATCTGGCCCATTTCCCATAATGCATAACGGTAGTTTGGCTAATCAAAATTCAGCCTGGCCTGAAGAAAGTGTTTGCATTGTACATTCTGACGATTTCAGTGTCACAGACAATTTGAATTTAAATCTAATATAAAGGGAGGGTTGAAAAGGTTTGCACTTGGTTTGTTTATTATTATTTTTTTGTGGTTTATTATTATTATTTTTGGGGTATTTGATATACAGGTTACTATATCATTTTATATAATATTTATATTACTACTTCAAGATGTCTCATGATTCTAGGGTAAAGGGTCTCATTCTAATTGAATCTTTATTTTATTTTAGAAATTTCAACAATTTAAGTGAAAAAAGAAGGCTCTAAAAAGAAGAAAACATACAAATAAAGTTTCCTCCAAATTCAACAATAACTAACATAAAAAAATTTAGCCATGTATCCCTTGTGAGAAAATTTGGGCTAAGAGGGCATTGCAACATTCACTTCTCTTTGGTAACAACATTTTAGATGATGATTGTGCAAAGTTGCAACTAGCATTTTTTTTTTAGAACGAAGTATCTTTTGTACAATAAAAGGGCCACGAAAATATCCATTCATTGTCACATTTAATTCAAATACGCTTTCATTTTTAAATCATTAATTTTGAGATGTTTCATTTCATTACAAGTTCTATTAGGAAATAAACATCATCGTTCACCCTTACATCCTTCCTACTTATAATGTAGGTACAATATTAAAAAAAAAATATTTATACCTCATTTGAACTTATATGAGGTATATGTAACCACCCTTACATCCTTTTTATTTGTAATGTAGATACAATATTCTTTCTAAGAAAAATATATTTATACCTCATTTGAACTCATATGTGGTATATATATAGTCAACAAGTAACCTCATCTCATAGCACAAAGAAAAGTAAACTCATTTGAATACATATGAACAACGTGTTCAATCATTCTTAGAAAAAGAAGACGAGTCAATGAAATAGATATTGTAAAAGTTAAGCCTCACAAATAATACATATAATGCAAAAATGGTAAAATTTTGTATGCCAATATATTACTTTTAAACATTTTTTTGACTTTTCACTTATGCAAATAACATATTACTTTTAAACATTTTTTTGACTTTTCACTTATGTAAATAACATACATGTATGAAAAATACATAACATACATATATGAAAAATTCTTTGAATCTAAAGCTTAGATTTATTAGTAATATAGTTGTTTCCAAAAACTTAAAAACAAAATCTAGTATGTGTTTTGTTTTTGGTACCCAACTTTCATCATATTTATGATTAATTGTTTTAAATGAGTTTTACATACAATTTTTCATTAATATATATATATATATATATAATTTTTTAGCTATGATTTTATAAAAATATAAATCTAAAATGAATTTATCTAAAACATGTCATTTTATTTAACAAACATTTTATTTTTTATTTTATGCATATTTTTTTCCATATCACTTTTTTTTTTTCAATACACTTTATAGAGTGTGGTTGTTGTGATTCTAAGATCAAAATTTTTTATTTATTTCATCTTATAAATAATGTTATTTAATGTGTTCATTTTGTTAGTTGAAAACTTTTCTCATATGATAAATTCTTTATAGAGTGGGTCTAATGGTTAAGAGCATGTATTTTCTCCTAGGAGGTCATACTCAAATCCCTAAGAGGTAGGGTATGTACACCGCTATAGACTTAAGCATTCAAATCACCACAGTGAGGAGGTCCCTTCTCCCACAAAAAAGAGAGGTCTCATACATCAATTTAGTGTTTAGATAAGACATAACCTTAAAATTAGTTATTACGTTATTATTGTTATATCCATCATTATCATCTTTCTTATTCTAAGATTTGTTTAAAAAATCATACAATCAAAGAAAACATGTGTGGGTTTCCTCTTCCTTGGTTACCTTGTTTTACCTTAGGTATCTAGACATAATTTATATTCAAAGACTTAAAATTTAAAATCTAAGTAATAAATTTTCATGAACCTTATGAAGATAGGAAACAACCTTTTTGGGAGATATTTTTTATACATTATGGAGTAAAGGGGAGATAGAACTTATTTACTAAAATAGGCATCAATATCATGTCTTTATTGAAAAAATATAAATATCCTTAAATAATGACTTGCATATATATCCTACTTGAGTGGCAGTCCATCATCAATGGTCTTGTTTGATATTTAGGTTATTTTACTTTTTATTTACATATATGTATTTCTTGTGTTTGAGAATAATGAACAATGAACAAATGATCTAAATTGTTATGAGCTTGTTATATAATTCAACAATAACCTTTTGTTCAATGTTTTTCTAAAATTATCATATTTAACTCATGATATTTACATAACTCTTGATTGTTTGTCACTTGCCTTTAACCTTTGCTAAAAAAAAATCCACTAGCTTGGTTCTTAACTATGATAATAACTAGAGTATTCAGTTAAAACATATATCATGCAAATGCTTCATGTATTGAATTAGTTTTTCTTCAAGGGACAAACTTGTTTACAACAAGTTGGGTTAATTTGCAAACTAATGAGACCAACAGGAAGTACTCCACATATGACAAGGATGTTTTTGCCATAATTCAAGCCTTGAAGAGATGGAGGCATTATCTTGTCCCACAAGAATTTTTCTTTTATAGTGATAACTAACCTTTACAATTCATAACCAGACAAGAAAAATTGAATCAGAGGCATGCAAAAGGGGTTGAATTTATGCAAAATTTTAGTTTTGTTATAAAACATATTGTTGGGAATGCTAACAAGGTTGCAAATACATTAAGCAGGAGATGTTTAATTCTGTAGGAATTACAGGTGAAGACCTTGGGGTTTGACAATGTTAAGGATATGTATTGTGATGATACATACTTCAATGAAGCATATGAAGCATGCACAAAGCCTACTTTGAGAGATAGTAGTCAGTGGATAGAGTACATGATTCAAGAGGGATTGATGTTCAAGGGAAATCAATTATGCATACTAAAATGTTCAATGAGGGATAAACTTTTGAAATAAAAGCATAGCAGGGGATTGGTTGGACATTTTGGCCATGATAAAATGTTTTCACAGTTGAGAAGTTCATACTATTGGCCAGGTATGAGAAGGGAAGTGAAAAAGTTTTTGAACATGTGTAGAATCTGCCGACATGCAAAATGGAAGAGACTGAACACTAGATTGTATCAACCATTGCCAATACTAGGAAGGCCTTGGGATGCAATAAGCATGGATTTTGTGTTGCGACTTCAAAAAATGCAACGAGGATGTGATTACATATTTGTGGTGGTGGACAGGTTTTCAAAGATGGCACATTTTATCCCATGCTAGAAGACCAGTGATGCAACACATGTTGCAAACCTATTTTTCACGGAAGTGGTAAGACTTCACGGCCTACCCAGGAGCATTGTCTCAGACATAGAAATAAAATTTGTTGGTCACTTTTGGAGGACGTTGTGGAAGAATATGGGGACAGATTTTTACTTCATCTCAGCTTATCACCCTCAGACAGAAGGACAAATTGAGGTGCTAAAAACAATTTTAGGAAATTTATTGAGGAGTTTAGACACTGAGCATCATAATCAGTGGGATTAGATTCTACCACAAGCAGAATTTGCATACAATGACTCAAAAAACATGATCACTAGAAAGATCATATTCCAAATACTATATCGAATGCAACCAAGGGGAGTATCTGAGTTGAGAGAGTTGGAACAGGGTGAGATTAGGAGCATTGAAACAAAATATTTTGCTGCTAAAATGCAGAAACCTCATAGCCATATCAGAGGACAGTTGCAGAGTTCTAACCAGAAATACAAGGATAGAGATGATCAACACTGCAAGGAATTTCAATTTGAAGTAGGGGATCAAGTTTTAGCACATCTCAGGAAGGAAAGGTTATCAAGGGGAACATATAACAAGTTAAAGATGAAGAAGATAGGACCATGTAAGATCTTGAGGAAGTTTGATGAAAATGCCTATGAGATTGAGCTACCAGATGGTGTATGCATATCACCCATATTCAATTTTTCAGACCTGTATCCTTACAAGAAAAATGACACAGAGGGATCAAATGATAAAGAAAAGATTCAGTGGGAGAAACAAATTCCTGTCTTAGAAAAACCACAGATGGAGAAAATTGTTGATCAGAGGATTGGCAATAAGGCCAGAAGAAAGACCTATTTTTAGTATCTGGTCAAATGGAAAGGACACCCAATAGAAGATTCCAGTTGGGAAAATGAAGCTACCATCCAAAAGCACAGAAAGACAGTGCAGGAGTTCATGGACAAGAGTCCATGATTTTTCATCAAGGTGAGTATGATGCAGGAGCATCGTTGGAAAGCACGCGGAGCAAGAGATTTCAACATATGGGAATTTGTATGGGAGATCAACGTTGGTATTCACAATAGATATTTTGAAGACGCGTCGGATTTTACCTTTTGAGGCACGCTTGAACCTAGTGCCAGAATTACCCTTTGAGGCACATTTGGATAATCCCAAGCAGAGCGGGAGTTTCCATTACGGCTCTGGAATGTGACTCATCTATATAGTCGTTAGGTTAAGTTATAGAGTAGAAAAGTATCCAAGGGGAACACTAAGAGCCCTCTGAGATAAATAGAGGTTTTGTATGCCCAAATGAGGGGTTAGGAAGTAGATTTGGAAGTTGCAAGTTAGTAGAATTTTTTTTTAGTTTTCGTTTTGATCACAGTTGTAGTGTCCCGAAGGCCGAGCCCCATTGTAAACCATGTTCTATAAGGAATTGTAATTATGTTTTATAGGCTGGTGAGCCAAGTTTTAATAAGTTGGAGGCTTATGTGTTGTTAGGCCAAGGAGCCTGAGTGTTCAAGGCTAGGAGCTTGTTGTTGTATATGGAATCACGCAGAACAATTAATAAAATATAAACACTGCCATGTGCAGACCGACCACGATGAAAGAGTGAAGGGGGACTAAGAATCCATAGGGTGGGAAAGGAATTAGGGGTTGGAAGGTGGGAAAAGGGGCTAAGTGTTGAGCCTAGGGGCTAAGCCTAGGGGGCTTAAGCCTGGGAATAATATTTTAATATTATCCCCAAAAGACATGTGCATTTTATGTTTATGCTAAGTTTCTGACAAGGGGAGAACATGCAAGGGAGATGCGTGCTAGTGAAATGCATGCAGTTTCATGGGTGACAAGTGTCAACCCTGACACATGCGAATAAAATGGCTAGGGTGAGCCATGAGAAGCTTCCTCCCCCATTCTACCCGATTTTCTGAATGCGTACAGAGCCCTGGATAGTACTACCAACCCGAATCCTATAGACAAACTTGGTGCGTCCTTGTGATTTGAAAAGTATGTGTCTGGCTCTGAGAAAACTGGTGTGTATATTCCCTGAACGAGAAGCCTACGAGGATTTGGGAAAGAGTCTGTGTTTGTTATGGAAAGTTTGTACACCCCTTCTCTGTTCTAAATTGGGGAGTCTGAATCAACCCCTGCGTGGACGACTCATCACACATCCTTGAGAATCTAGAATGTGAGTATATTCTGTGTTGCCAAATTGAGAAAACATAAGTGTCTCATACCTTCTAAGCCTGGTTATACTGTTGCACCTGTCTGGAGCTTCCCTGGGGTGTTCGTGTCTGGATCCCATGGATTGTGGTGGACGTATAGTGTTTGACCCTGTGTGGCTTGTTGACCAGTTTGTACCACACTCTCTCTAGGTGAGAGAGGTGGTTGAAGTTGGAAAAACATGTTGTTGGACCTGTGAGAGACTCCCTCCAGGTGAGAGAGTGCGCAGAGGAAGGAGAGAACTCCTGGAAGGAACCTTGTAGCTGCCATAGAGCCCAGAGACTTCCGGTCCAGCCTATTCTTGTAACCCAAGGCAAGGGAGATTAGTAGCCAAAGGACTGTCTAGGTGACAGAGAAGGTGTATACTCTTGGGGTGGAACAGGCATGTGGGGAATGAGGGTCTGTGGGTAGTGAGCGTGGGAGGTTCCTTGGAGATAATCCCTTCCTTATGGTTGTGTGTTGTTTTCCCTGTAACCTCAGCCTAGCCTAGATTTACTTGCCTTGGGGTGGAGCTTAGTCCCAGCTCGGGGGTAACCCATTGCTGAGCTGATGAGTAGTGCGGTCTAAGGCTGGGAGGTTCGTGGAAGGCATGCATTTGGTTGGTGGATTCTACCACTATTAAAAGATAAGTATATGATTATGTTTTTATCACGTTTTGCATGAATCTACTATTTATTTTATCATGATTTCCGTTGTGTATACAAATTAATATGGAATGCTACGGATTGTTAATTATAGCAGTAAATAATATGTTTTACTCTGTGCTTAAATGAGTTATATATAGAGTGGTGTTATAACCTTCTCTTAATAATGATTAAACCTTGGTAGCCAGAAAAAGGGTGCGCTACTGTTTGGTATCAGAACCAAGGTTTCGACACTGAGCTTAGATGGGCTATTGGAGTAGTCTTTGTTACTCCAAAGTGTCGAGTTACCTGACGAGTTTTTAAGCTCAGGAGGTATAATGGCGTTATGAAACCACAGTCAGTGTGGTATAAGTCCATAGGGAGGGAGGACTCCACACCAAAAGTGTAGGAGATTTAGGATCTGTTCAGGAGGGAAGGTGAACCCTCGTGACCATTAGATTTGGAAAGTGTGCACGGGGTTTAAATCCCTTTGGAATTGCACAGGAGTGTGGAAATCACGATACACAAAATCCTAAATTAGTTAGGAACCGTCTGAGTCATCTTATCTCTGCTTGAAAACTCGACAGCCATTGGATCTGTCAGGAGATATCTGAGGGTTAAAACCCTAGTGAATAGGGGCAAAATCTCCGAAATAGATATAGACCATCCAAATGACAGAGGCCACATGTCGTGAGATTTACCATTTCGGGAAATCAGGAATCGTGATATCGGGAGTCCTGGTAACAAGGGATCGGGACTTTCCATGGTGGAAACCCCGGAGCAGTCATGGATTGTCCGATTTGAGAAGACCACATGTCGAGAGATTACCCAATTCGGGAAATCGGGGATCAGGGATTCGGGAGTTCCGTTGACAAGAACTCGGGCTCTCACCTTCATAGATCCCGACCCATAATGTCGAGACGTTAACATGTGGTTAAACCCCGATGAACGGAAAAGATTCCTTCGAGGAATCTCAGGGTCTGTAACGACCGTCCGATGTGAAGAATAGATGATGGATTTAAGATGGGGCGTGAATGTGCATTAAGGTAAGTAACAAGTAGACCTAGATGGCCAGAGTCCACCCGCCCAGATCTATGGTTGAAGTTTCATTCTGGAGCCCCCTTGTTG
>JASDQU010307556.1:55500-73086 GCA_032191745.1 Picea mariana
GGGGGGGGGTCCGAAATAGTGTGGCATGTGAAATGGGGCCCCCTCCTGTCATGTTGACTACTGTGCCACATTTTCCCTTTGCCACCTGTACTCCACTTAAACATGCGACGGGGCCTGTTCTCATTGGCCATTTGCTAACCCTGTAGGGATTTGTCCCTATTGGTCTGTCGCTAGCCCTGTCGAGGTTCAACGGTTGCAAAGCTGAACGGTTTTACATTACTGTAGCGTCGAGGTGTGAAAAAAAAAGAGGCACTATGTTTATTTGAACCGTGATCATGACCCGCGATCACATGGGAACGGAGAAAAGAGATAATGGTGGAACCGATGACGTCGTTAAAAAAACAACGTGGACCCTCATGAACGTACCATGTGCCACTGTAGTTGTGGGTAACCATTGTGGTATGTGGGCCTGGAGGGTAGAGTAAGTCGGAATTTTGGAAGTTGAGGGTTGGAAAGGAATGAAATTTTGAAAGCCTCGTGGGCCGAAACCCTGAAACCCGAAGTCTTGAAATCCTGAAGTGTCAAAAATGAAAGCTTCGAAAACCCAAAAAATGCAGAGCCAAACAAGAGCTCAAAAAGCTTATTTGAATCGAAATGTCTTTTGTTTTTGTTCGTACTGGCTTATAAATGTTGAGGATTGTTCCTGAAGGTTTAATGGCTTGACAAACTTTGAATTTAATTTCACAATGCGTATGCAGAGTTCAACGGAGCTCAAGATTCCAGTTAACCAATGCCGAGTATGGAATGGGAAAAGGTGATGTTTGCCTCCGAAACAGGAGATGAACGGGAAGGAAAGGATGCCAATATGGGAGTGGAAGGATCTAAATCCAATGGGCATGGAAAAGAGAAGGATAAGGAAGGACACATAATGAAAATCATTGAAGGATTGCAAAGAGAGGCCAAGGCTTACTGAGCTAATAGTCAAAAGCTCATGAAAGTCAGGGATCGACAGGGTGAATTAAACCTAAAATTTTTGAAGAGCCTGGAAAGAATAAAGAGGAAACTTGAGAAGGGAAGAGACTCAAGTATGACGGAGAGTCGCAGAACCCATGGGAGAAGAAGTAGGTCAAGGAGTGGTAGCCGACATCTTAGTCGCTCCCAAAGACATTCTGACAGGAAGACACACAGTAGTTCAAGCCCGTCCCCTACCAGAAGACATCGAAAATATGGAAAGGATGAATTGAAAGGAGAGATGAACAAGATTAAGCCTCCAAAATTCGATGGAGAACATAAGAAGGAGGAAGATGTCGAGACCTAGTTGCTTGGCATGAAGAAATACTTCCAACTGCAGAATTATTCTTCCCGTGCAGAAGGAAGAATTGCAATGTACCAACTAAAATGAAAAGCATCCATGCGGTGGGATTAGTTGGTGCAGGTGCAACACATCAGAGAGAAAGACGTCACGTGGAAGGAGCTTAAGAGGTATTTTGAGAAGGAATACCTGACTAAAAGATACTATGACAGAAATATGAAGGAGTTCTTCGAACTCAAGTTGGGTAGTATGATCATTGATGAGTATGAACAAAATTTTCTAGAACTACTGAAGTATGTTCCATTCATCAAAGAGGAGGGTGTTAAAATTAAAAGGTATCTGAGTGGACTGCCACCTTCCATGAGTCACAAGATTCAATATGATGACCCTAAGACCATGGAAGATACCATAAGAAAGGCAAAATGCTTGTATGAATAGCAAGGAAAAAGGCCTATCCTTCGGAAGGTTTAGAATGATCAGAGGAAGTTTAAGAAGGAATAGAGGCAGAAGGGAAACAAGCCTTCCTTTTTCAGAAACAATCCTTGGGGATAGTCATCTTTTAGAGAGCCTAGGAAAGTTGAAGGGAGTGAGCAGGTGCCAAGATCACCACCTATGGAGTGTTGGGACTATAAAGGGAATCATAGGTATAGAGACTGCCCCCACAGAAAAGACAAAGTAAGAACTATCCATATTGTTCAGCAAGATAAAATAGTGGACGATATGGGAAACATAATTTCGAGGATCTACGCAGCCCTGGACAACAAGCAAGCATAATTTCAATTGCACATGATTGAAGTGGAAGGTGCGATCAACAACCGACCACTTGTTATTTTGATTGATTCTGGGGCTAGCCATAGTTATGTAGATCCTAGAGTGGTGGAAATTTTGCATCTAATGAGAAGAAAACATGAGAATTCTCGGTTAGTGCAGCTGGCCACAGGGACCAAGAGGAAGGTCACTAAATTGGTTAAGTCATTTTCAGTGGACATGAAAGGAATGAGCACTAAGGCTAAATTGAACATTCTGCCTTTAGGCTCATATGATTGCTTAATTGGGATGGACTGGTTGGACCAGCACCATCCCCTTCTGGATTATCATAACAAGAGGTTCACATGCCTGAACAAAGAGGGAAATTAGGTAACAGTCCAAGGAATTCCCAGAGCCATGGTTGTTAGGGAAATCTCAGCCATGCAACTGAAGAAATGTTACCGGAAAGGCTGTCAATTATTTGTAGCTAGGGTGGAAAAAGCATCCTGAGATGTAGTATCGAATCTGGAAGACCACAAAGTACTCAAAGAATTCAAGGAAATATTTCAGGAGGTATCTGGACTACCTACGAAGAGGGACATCGATTTTTCTATAAATTTGATGCCTGGAGCAGCTCTAGTTTCGAAGGGTCCGTACAGAATGAGTACACCAGATCTGAAAGAGTTGCAATTGCAGCTCAAAGAGATACTAAAGAAAGGTTACATTCACCCCAGTGTGTCACCATGGGGAGCCCGGTCCTATTCATGAAGAAGAAAGATGGGACGTTGAGACTGTGCATTGATTTTAGGCAGTTGAATAAGGTCACTGTCAAGAACAAGTATCCTTTGCCAAGGATTGATGATTTTTTTGATGAGTTGAAGGATGCAAAAATATTTTTGAAAATAGATCTCCGATAAAGATATCACCAAGTGAGAATAAAGAATGAGCACATCAGCAAGACCGCCTTTAGAACAAGGTATGGTCATTATGAATTCACAGTGGTACCATTTGGACTGACAAATGCACCGGTTGTTTTCATGTGCTTAATGAATGGAGTGTTCAAAAATTATTTAGACAAGTTTGTCATAGTCTTCTTGGATGATATCTTGGTGTATTCCAAGACAGAGGAAGAACATGAGCAACACCTGAGAATGGTGTTGCAGGTGTTGAGAGAACACCAGCTGTATGCAAAACTGAGCAAGTGCTCTTTTTACCAAAGGCAGATCCATTAATTGGAACACATTATATCTGAAGACGGGATCATTGTGGATCCTAAGAAGGTACAGGCCATTCAAGAATGGCCAGCGCCAAGGAATTTGGCAGAAGTTAGATATTTTATGGGTCTGGTGGGCTATTATAGGAGGTTCATAGCTGGATTCTCAAAGATAGCTCATTCTATCACTTCCTTGCAAAGGAAGGAGAAGAAGTTCCAGTGGACTAACGAATGTGAGAGCAGCTTCCAGTGATTGAAGCAGCTACTAACTAGTGCTCCAATCCTAAAGATTGCATATCCAAATAAGGATTACATAGTGTGCATAGATGCGCGTAAGGAGGGGCTGGGAGGAGTTCTCAGCCAAGAGGGATTTGTAGTTTGTTATGAATCCTGAAATTTGAAGGAGCATGAGAAGAATTATGCCACTCACGATTTAAAGCTGGAAGCAATCGTCCACGCCCTGAGGAAATGGAGACATTAACTCATGGGAAAGAGATTTGAGTTGAGAACAGACCATAACGGTCTGAAATATTTATTTGATCAGCCGACCTTAAATGCCAGGCAAATTAGATGGCTGGAGTTTCTGTGCGAATATGACTTTGATATCAAGCATATCAAATGGAAAGAAAATAAGGTGGTTGATGCACTCAGCATAAAAGTGCACAAATTACATGCTACAACCATTATCATGTACAGAATTGAGATTAAAGACAAAATTTTGGAAGCTGCCAATGTTGATTTGTAGTACAAAAGTCTTGTAGCAAAGCTACAGCAGTATGAGAGACCACAGACCAAGGAAAGTTACACCTCAGAAACTGATGGTTTACTTCTGTATAAAAACAGAGTGTATGTACCCAATGTCCGAGAATTGAAGTTGGCAATTCTAAAGGAGATGCATAATGTGACTTATGATGCACATCCTAGTTATCAAAAGACCATGGCAGTAGTCAAAGGCCAGTATTTTTGGCCGGGTTTGAAGAAAGAAATCGCTGAATACATCGTCAGATGTATGGAGTGCCAAAAGGTGAAGGCTGAGCATAGGCACCCAGCAAGGTTGCTGCATCCTTTACCTATTCCTGAATGGAAATGGGATGTGGTAACAATGGATTTTATCACCGGACTACCTAGAACAAGCAAGCATCATGATTCAATTATGGTGGTGGTGGACAAGCTTACTAAAGCTGCCCATTTTATTCCATTGAAAACCACCCATAGGGTAGTAGATGTTGTTGATATCTTCTTAAAAGAAGATGCACGCTTGCACAGAATTCCTAAGACAATTGTGTCTGATAGAGACCTGAAATTCACTTCGAATTTATGGAAAGGACTTTTCAAAGGATTCAGAATGAATCTGAACTTTAGCACAGCATATCATCCCGAGTCTGATGGATAGACAAAGAGAGTAAACAGTGTAATAGAAGACATGCTAATAATGTATGTGATGGATAAACCATCAAGGTGGGAAGACTACCTGCATTTGGTAGAATTTGCCTACAATAATGGGTATCATGCATCATTGAAGATGATCCCATTTGAAGCTCTTTATGGAAGAAAGTGCAACACTCCAGTGAGTTGGGATAATCCAACTGACAGAGTAGTAGTTGGGCCTGAGCTGCTCAAAGAGATGGAAGACCAAATGATAAAAATTAAAAATAATCTAAAAGCTGCCCAGGACAAGCAGAAAAGTTACACTGATAGTAACATAACCCATAGAGAATTCAAAGTGGGTGACCATGTTTTCCTGAAACTTAAAACTAACAGGAGTTCCCTGAAGCTGGGAAGTTGCGCCAAGTTGGCAGCAAGATTTTGTGGACCATTTGAGATCCTGGAAAGGATTGCGTCGGTTGCATACATGCTTGCATTACCTGCATCTATGACTGTACATAATGTGTTTCATGTTTCACTACTTAAGAAATATGTACCTGATGCTAATCATGTTATCGATTGGAATGTGATTCAAGTGGAACCAAAAGGTGTCCTGGAAATGCATCCTGTGCGCATATTGGATAGGAAAAGCAAACAGATCCATAATCGAGCTATAGATCTTGTAAAGGTCCAGTGAACCTGGTATGGTCCTGGTAAGGTCCAGTGTACCTGCATCTTTTTGAATTTTTTTGAAAAGCTTGCAGATGTTGTGTAAAGTTGCACTAAGGATGGTGCAAAAATAAGGGGAGGGGGATTGTAGTGTCCCCAAGGCCGAGCCCCGTTGTAAACCATGTTCTTTAAGGAATTGTAATTATGTTTTATAGGCTGGTGAGCCAAGTTTTTATAAGCTGGAGGCTTATGTGTTGTTAGGCCAGGGAGCCTGAGTGTTGAAGGCCAGGAGCCTGTTGTTGTATATGGAATCATGCAGAACAATTAATAAAATATAAACAACGCCATGTGCAGACAGACCACGATGAATGAGTGAAGGGGGACTAAGAATCCATAGGGTGGGCAAGGAATTAGGGGTAGAAGGTGGATAAAGGGGCTAAGTGTTGAGCCTAGGGGCTAAGCCTAGGGGGCTTAAGCTTGGGAATAATATTTTAATATTGTCCCCAAAAGACATGTGCATTTTATGTTTATCCTAAGTTTCTAGCAAGGGGAGAACATGCAAGGGAGATGTGTGCTGGTGGAACACATGCAGTTTCATGGGTGATAACTGTCAACCCTGACGCATCTGAATAAAACGGCCAGGGTGAGCCGTGAGAAGGTTCCTCTCCCATTCTACCCAATTGTTTGAACGTGTTTGGAGAACTGGATACTACTACCAACCCAACTCCTGTAGAGAACCTTGGTGCGTCCCTGTGATTCGAAAAGTCTATGCCTGGCTCTGAGAAAACCGGTGTGTATATTCCCTGAACGAGAAGCCTACGGGGATTTGGGAAAGAGTCTGTGTTTGTTCTGGAAATTTGGTACACCCCTTCTCTATTCTAAACTGGGGAGTCTGAATTGACCCCTACGTGGACGACTCATGACGCATCATGATTTATCAAAGCGCTGAAAGATAGACTTACTTTGCCTCACTTTCCACAAGTTATTTGATCTCTGCTATTGTCTCTTTTCCTCAGTTTTCATTTGACTCCATGCCCAATGGACTATTTCCATGGTTTAACCCCCAAAATCCATAAATCCAAGACCATCATTTACCCATAAATCTGCCCATCATTTTCACGCTTACTTCAATTTATTTTGTGACATTTTTCGAGAGATTCCTCTCGGGTTGGGGGAGGGAAACCTTCCAATCCATAGTGGTTCGAGGTTGCCTCGGGATTGATTTGCTGCAACCCATTTCAGTTCTGAGTGTCAACATTTTGTCGCCGTTGCTGGGGATTTCCGAAGTTGATATCTATCCCTAGGAGAACGACATTGTCATAGTCCTAAGGCCTGGTTGAGGAGCCGGTCATAGGAAAATATTGGTTGCACATGCTCTGGCGACTCCATTAAAAGTTTCTGATGGTGATTTCACTGGCAGGAGAACTCAGAATTGTAGCTTTCATGCTAGGTCGCCCAATGGATGGAGGCACCTGGTCTACTGTTCTTGGCGCTTTACGAGAAATATGCCCCATTTCCCATAAGGCAAGGGAAAACTTAGTCTTGATGGACTCATTTTTTTGGAATTCCATCCATTTAAAATGGGAAAGGTAAATGCAGAATTGAGTAAAAAAATGAATGGTGCATATAGAATTCTGTCAATGTTTATGAAAAACTAGAATAAAAAATGAATAATGAATATAGAATTCCGCCATCATGAAAAAGTGAATTAAAAAAAAATGGTGAATATAGAATTCAGTCAAACTTAATCAACTCATTTTGTAATTTTTTGGAATTCTATCAATTTAAATAAAAAATGATTTACCCCTATAAATATAAAAAACCGTCTAACATCATGAAAAATTGAACAAAGTCTATTTTTTTAAGATAAAGTTCCATCTTGATTTACAACAAGGTAAAGAAATATTTTTTTATCAAAATTACAATTTTGTATTGCTAAAATTATTGTTTCATCTATAATGTAACCAAGTCTAAAATACTCATTTGCCTTCTCCTCTAAAACTACTAATTGTTAATGCATTAATGAATCTGGTATTACAAAGTTAATAAATGTAAAATTGGATAAAAAATGAATGGTGCCTATAAAATTCATTGAAACTTCATGAAAAAGTGGACAAAGTTTATTTTTTGGTGCAAGGGAAAGTTTAGTCTTGATGGACCCATTTTTTTGGAATTCCAACAATTTAAGTCCTTTTAAAATGGGAGAGGCAAATGTAGAATTGGGTAAAAACTGAATGCTGCATATAGAATTCGGTCAATCTTCATGAAAAAGTACACAAAGATTTTTTTACCGGAAGTAAAGTTCCATATTGATTTACTCATTTTTTTGGAATTCCAACAATTTAAATCTTTTCAAAATGGAAAATTTAAATGTAGAATTGGATCAAAATGAATAATGGATATAGAATTACGTAAAGCTTCACGGAAAATTTTAGTCTTTTTTTTTAGAGTAACGTAAAGTTCCATCTTGATTTAGTAATTTTTTGCAATTCCAACAATTTAAGTCCTTTAAAATGGGAAAGGTAAATGTAGAATTGGGTAAAAAATGAATGGTGCATTTAGAGTTCGGTATCTTCATGAAAATATGGTCAAAGTTTTTTTTACTGGAAGTAAAGATGAGAAATTACACAAAGTGTTTTTTTTTACAGTAAGGTAAAGTCCCATCTTGATTTAGTCATTTTTTTGGAATTCCAACAATTTGAATCTTTTCAAAATGAAAAAGGTAAATGTATAAATGGATCAAAATGAATGTAGAATTGGATCAAAATGAATGAATAAGGTCCTATAATCTACAAAAAAATTCAATCCAAGGTGCCCAACTACTGCAAGTGCAATCTCTCATTCCACACATGCCTGTCCCATCTCTCATTCCACACATGCATGTCCCATCCGAGGAAGTGTGCTCCTTCTTTTCTCAACACTCCCTCGGTTTTCCCACTTTCCTTATGGGGCTTCAAAAGCATGCTAGACAGAAAGTCTCAAAGCCCCGTAGCTATTTCCTAGTGCACCTGGGAACAATTATGTGTAGTTTCTCACCCATACAAACTAATCACATTCTTAAAAACCCATATCTTCGACCATGGGCCTGAAAACACACCTATTCTACCTGCAACAAAACTAGGTACATGCACGGATGGTAGAATGGATAAGCGGATGGTCAACATCATGAATGAATGATGAATCACCCCAAAAAATACACCGAGTCTCTCTCTTATATATGCATGTGCTTTTTATGACACATGACACTCAAGGAACTCCCTTGTCCCCCACTTTAGAAACTTAGGATATACTCATATGCATGCTTTATACTTTAAGGAATAATAACATAATATTCCTTTGGTGTTAAACCTCCCTTGATTAGCCCCTTTTGCCTACCTAGTGGATTTTATCTGCCCATACTCTTTTACCTGGGTGGTCTACAACAACCATTTAACATCTGACTCTTTAATCTAATAACCACAAACACACTTTGGCCTCAAAATACATATACACAACGACACTCTGGCCCCCAAAACACATACTTACCTCATTGTATGCAAAACTTAAGATGGTGTGCACCCTTCCTTTAGTGCACAATCCTTGCACACGTACACAAGTGCGCGAGACATTATAAAATGTAGGCACACTTTTGGTATGAGATTGATGTGCACTGACTCAATGTGCACAGGAACCAAACTAAAGACTTTGTACCATCACCTCACTAGCTTATATGTATAATTACATTTATATGTACAATTGGGGTTTGGCCTAGGGGTATTTCATATCTCTTGTGAGAAACGGGCTAAGAGGGAATTGCAACATTCACTTCTCTTCAACAACGACATTTTAAATGATGATTGTGCAAAGTTTCAACTAGAATATGTTGTAGAATCAAAGGTTTAGGAAAGTCTCTATTGATTGTCACATTTAATTCAACTATGCTTTAATTTTTTAATCATCGTTCTTGAGATGTTTATTTTCATTTCAAACTAAACTAGGAAAAAAACACAAACAATGATGGAGGAGAATCTTGCCTTCAAATCTAGATCATTTTGGTGAGACCTAGGGGTTGTTTGATTTAGTAAAGGAGTTGGTTACTTAATTTAGCATTTGTAATATGCCTATGTTTTAATGACTTCTAGAGGGGAGATATATGATATATTTGATTAATGAGAGTGAGGATTTATTTGTAAATGTTCTCGAATGTATGAGAACATGAAGGTTTTTTAGTTTTTTAGAGATCTAATGAGGATCTAGGGAGTTGAGTTTGTTCAGAGTGATCCTAGAGGATTTTGTGGATCTAATATGACCCTTAGGAATTGTTGAGGATTTGGTGTATCTAAACTGGATTTGGTGTATCTAAACTAGATTTGGCTTCAAAATCCTGTTTGTATAAATATGTAAGACTTAGTGCACATTCAAAGAGGCAATTGTAGCAAGGAAATTACGTCAAGGAGAGAGAGGAATTGGCCAATTAGGTTGAGATCAGGTGAAGAAGGCATTGAAAATCCTCGTGTAACATTCATGTACAAAGAGTGTGTATAATAGCAATAGAAACACTAGGTTTTGATTGTTATTATAAGATTGATTGTGTGGAACCTTGTTTATGTTTAAATAATATAATTTTCTCTACACACACACACACACACACACACAGATATATATATATATATATATAACATCTATGAAAACTAGAGGAGTTGTATAGAAAACCAATTGTGTTCTTGAATGAGTGAAGAAGAGCATGTGTGATTTTGTGAAGGAGAAGTGTGAAACAAAAGCTTGAATAATTCTAACTGAAGGTTGGAACAACAAAGGAAAAATTGGATTTTCTTAGAGAGAGAAAGTCTAAATTGTGGAAGCCAAGAGGAGAAGAGGTTTTTGAAGAGGTTTTATGAGGTAGAGAACCAAGTATACCAAAAGTTCAAGCTCAAGGAAAACATCTTGATCAGGTATTTAAATCCAGGTATGGATACTTGCTAAGACGGGACTGAGTGTAGTCCACAAGTGGAAAAGGTAAAGATCACAGGGAGATGAAGACAATGGCTATTGATGGTCATTGCAGAGGTTCAAAAATAAGACACAATAGAGGAAATAAGGATGCAAAGAAAAATGGAAAAAAGAGGATGAGTCAAGAAGAGTTTGAAAGAGAGATGTATGAGCTAAAGAAGAGGTTAAATGTTGTACATATGTTGCTACAGGGGAAGATTGTAGAGAACTAGACACAATGATGGAATATGAGGAAGAAGGTCAAGTGTCCCATGGAAATTGTTTTTTAAGAAAATATCAAGAAAATATTGAAGAGCTTGAAGAATAAGATGAATCCTTGGGTAGATAAGCAAAAACAAACAGGAGATGGGTTCAGAATGAGGGCATTGGTAGAAGTAAATGTTCAATATTGTAAACCAAGTAAAGGGGAAGTCCTTGGAGATGAGAATGAAGAAGATGAACTGCAAGTCTCATGAGCTCTTTGGAGAGTTCATATAAGCATGAGGATATGCTGAAAAAGGATCAATTGAGGATAAGGATCAATTGAGGATAAGGATCAATTGAGGATGAACAACCAAATATTTTTGAAAATGATATTTTGTGTGTTCTTGCAAGATCAAGTCTTTCGTCCAAATTCATCTTATTATGGTCTTACGAGGTCCCCGATTGTTGTGGACCATTCATTACCATTGGAAACTAAATCCGGCATTGTTCACCAATAGAAATTTGGCCCATTTCCCATAATGCATAATGGGAGTTTGGCTAATCAAAATTCAGCCTGGCCTGAAGAAAGCATTTGCATTATGCAATCTGACCATTTTGGTGTCACAGACCATTTGAATTTAAATCTAATAGAAAGGGAGGGTTTAAAAGGTTTGCAAGGTTGGTTCATTATTATTATTTKTGTGGTTTATTATTATTATTTTTGGGGTATTTGATATACAKGTTACTATACCATTTTATATAATATTTCTATTATTASTTCAAGATGTCTCATGATTCTAGGGTAAAGGGTCYCATTCTAATTGAMTCTTTATTTTVTTTTAGAAATTCCAACAATTTAAGTAAAAAAAGAAGGCTCTAAAAAGAAGAAAACATACAAATAAWGTTTCCCTTATTTAATTCAAATATGCTTTARTTTTTYAATCATCGTTCTTGAGATGTTTATTTCAATTACAAACGATGTTTATTTAAATTACAAACTRAACTAGGAAAAAAACTCAAACATTGAAGGAGGAGCATCTTGCCTTCAAATCTAGATCATTTTGGTGAGACCTAGGGGTTGTTTGATTTATTAAAGGAGTTGGTTACTTAATTTAATATTTGTAATATGCCTATGTTTTAATGACTTCTAGAGGGGAGACATAGGAATATTTGATTAATGAGAGTGAGGATTTATTTGTAAATGTTCTCGAATGTATGAGAACATGAAGGTTTTTTAGTTTTTTAGAGATCTCATGAGGATCTAGGAAGTTGAGTTTGTTCATAGTGATCCTAGAGGATTTTGTGGATCTAATATGATCCTTAGGAATTGTTGAGGATTTGGCATATATAAACTAGATTTGGTGTATCTAAACTAGATTTGCTTTCAATGTCCTTTTTGTATAAATGTGTAATACATAGTGCACATTCAGAGAGGCAATTGTAGTGAAAACATTAGGTCAAGGAGAGAGAGGAATTGGCCAATTAGGTTGAGATCAGGCGAAGAAGGCATTGAAAATCCTCATGTAACATTCATGTAGAAAGAGTGTTTAAAATAGGAATAGAAACACTAGGTTTTGAGTGTTATTATAAGATTGATTGTGTGGAACCATGTTTATGTTTAAATAATATTATTTTCTCTACACACATAGACAGCCACACATGCACACACACCCACACACACACACACACACATATATATATAACATCTATGACAACTAGAGGAGTTGTATAGAAAACCAATTGTGTTCCTGGATGAAAGAAGAAGAGCATGTGTGATTTTGTGAAGAAGTGTGGACCAAAACCTTCAATAATTCCAACAGAAGGTTGGAACAACAAATGAAAAATTTGATTTTCTTAGAGAGAGAAAGTGGAAATTGTAGAAACCAAGAGGAGAAGAGGTTTTTGAAGAGGTTCTACGAGGTAGAGAACCAATTATGCCAAAAGGTCAAGCTCGAGGAAAATATCTTGATCAGGTATTTAAATCTAGGTATGGATACTTGCTAAGAGGGGATTGAGTGTAGTCCACAATTGGAAAAATTAAAGTTCACATGGATATAAAGACAATGGCTATTGATGGTCATTGTAGAGGTTTAAAAATAAAACACAATAGAGAAAATAAGGATGGAAAGAAAAATGGAAAAAAGAGGATGAGTCAAGAAGAGTATGAAAGAGCGATGTATGAGCTAAAGAAGAGGCTAAATGTCATACAGGTGTTGCTACAGGGGAATATTGCATAGAACCAAAAATAATCATGGAATATGAGGAAGAAGGTCAAGTGCCCTATGGAAATTGTTTTTTAAGAAAATATCAGGAAAATATTGAAGAGCTTGAAGAATAAGATGAATCCTTGGGTAGATGAGGAAAAACTCATAGGAGATGAGTTCAGATTGAGGCCATTGGTAGAAGTAAATGTTCACTATTGTAAACCAAAGCAAGGGGAAATCCTTGGAGATGAGAATGAAGAAGACGAGCTGCAAGTCTCATGAGCTCTTTGGAGACTTCATATAAACATGAGGATATGCTGAAGAAAGGATCAATTGAGAATAAGGATCAATTGAGGATGAACAACCAAATATTTTTGAAAATGATACTTTGTGTGTGGTTGTAGGATCAATTCTTTCATTCAAATTCATCTCGTTATGGTCTTACAAGGTCCCCGATTGTTGTGGACCATTCATTACCATTGGAAACTAAATCCGACATTGTTCACCAATAGAAATCTGGCCCATTTCCCATAATGCATAATGGTAGTTTGGCTAATCAAAATTCAGCTTGGCCTGAAAAAAGCATTTGCATTGTGCAATCTAACGATTTCGGTGTCACAGACCATTTGAATTTACATCTAATAGAAAGGGAGGATTTAAAAGGTTTGCAAAGTTGGTTTATTATTATTGTTTTTGTGGTTTATTATTATTATTTTTGGGGTATTTGATACACAAGTTACTATATCATTTTATATAATATTTCTATTATCACTTCAAGATGTCTCATGATTCTAGGGTAAAGGGTCTCATTCTAATTGAATCTTTATTTTATTTTAGAAATTCCAACAATTTAAGTGAAAACAGAAGGCTCTAAAAAGAAGAAAACACACAAATAAAGTTTCCTCCAAATTCAACAATAATTAGCATCAAAAAATTTAGCCATGTATCCCTTGTGAGAAAATTCGGGCTAAGAGGGCATAGCAACATTCAGTTCTCTTTGGGAACAACATTTTAGATGATGATTGTGCAAACTTGCAACTAGCATTTTTTTTTTTAGAACGAAGTATCTTTTGTACAATAAAAGTGGTGCAAGTATCCCGCGACCCTCACGGTCCAACCCGCTCTCACCAGGACCTCCTTCAAATTGGCCCAAAGAATCAATAGTTCTTCCAACTCCTCTCGGGTCTATCTGTCTCCCTGATAGGTCTGCTGCTGTCACTCCTGCAAACAACCATTTACAGAGTCTCCCTGACAGGTCTGCTGCTGTCACTCCTGCAAACAACCATTTACAGAGTCTTCAGTAACTCTATTTTCTTCCGCTCTCCTCTCTCTTCACCTAAAACATACAGACGAAGTTCCATCTCTGATACCACTTGGTGCAGGTCGTGTGTATCAGAGTGCTTTACTTTCTTCCTTCACCTCTCTCGCCTGCAATGTACACACGAGATGAGAGGCTCTGATACCACTTGGTGCAGGTATCCCACGACCCTCACGGTCCAAACCGCTCTCACCAGGACCTCCTTCAAATTGGCCCAAAGAATCAACAGTTCTTCCAACTCCTCTCGGGAGTTCCTTTCCCATAGGTATGTCCTTCAGCGATCTCCCCTTCGCAATTCAGGAAATCGGTGACCGCGCTATCGAGATCCCTGCGTGCACGACCTCATGCGATTCAAAACCCCAAACCCCGATGGTCAAAGGGTCAACGCTTTAACTTCCTTTGGGGATTTCCCTATCGGGATATCGCCACTCGCGATGTCAACCACCTGAATTTCCAAACCCCGAGCCCCGAGGTACCGATCCTCCGATGTGAAGCCACCTGTTCTCCACTCACTTCCGGCGTCCCACGCTGCCATGTCTCCTTTGTGATTTCGCGGATCGTGGATCCATGATGCAAGTTTTTCCTTGTTGTCAAAAACCCCGAACGCCGAACCCCGACCTCCCGGGATCTTACGCCACCTGTCTCCCAAGCGATTGATGGCTCCAATTAAATCAAGAAATCGCTACTCACAATTTCTACGAGTATGAATCTCGCCTTGTCAAATGCCGAAGTCCGAACCCCAATGTGTCAAAATACGATGGCCGGTTCCCTCCTGCGCCTAAGGACTAACTCCGACACAACTTCTCCACGATCCGACGGTCCGCAGGATTTTGTGACTCTATCCAGCGAACCCTGACCGTTGATTCTCCCCCCCCTTGAAGATTGTTCTGCTCAGAAGCCCTTTTATGTTCGAACTGTCTCCTGGGTCTATCCCATGGCCCCGCGATGGAACTATCCCTCTTGAGCTTATCAACTCTGAGTCACTCAGAGACTTTGCGCATACTGCTTGCGCTCAACCTTCCACAATTCTTCAAGTGTCAAATTTTTTCAGACTCTGCACACTCTTGCAGAGTCTCTACGCACACACGGTGATGTCTCTTCTGAGCTTCAGTGAATACTCATACCCCTTGGGGGATTTTATCTTCCTTCACCCTCAGATGGAGAATATGGATGCCTCCTGCTGTCCTTCTGCTCAAGCTACCCACTCACTGAGTTTTCTAGGTATCCAGTAACCCAGTGAAAGCTCCCTCAGTGGATGCTTCCTTCAGCTTCAGAACCCCAAGAGTTCCCTTCACCTCGTGTCGGTCTACAACCTTCCTCAACGCCCTCCTGGCATAATTTCTTCTCCCACAGAACATTCAGTAGTTATGGGTCCCTATGCACCTTTCCACCCGTTCAATACCCTCCTGGCAGAGTCCCTCAGAATCCTCAGTGATTCTGGTATTCCTGTAAGAACTCACATCAGAGTTCTTTCTCTCCTTGTGCACCACTGTACACGTGCTCAATAACCCCCTTGGCAGAACTCCTACAAAATCCTCAGTGATCCTGTCTGCAACCATGTTTCAGCTACACTGCCTTGCCTCTTGAGGTGTTCAGTAACCCCAAAATCCTTCCTTCTATATGAGGTGATGACTTCAGTCCTGTGCCTCAGCACGTCTCTGTCTGACTCCTCAGAGTTCAAAAGTACATCCTATGTGCACCGATATTCAGAGTCTCAACACTCTGTCACGCCATCATGGAATGAAACCTCAAAGACCTCTCAAACCTGAAATCAAATACACTCCCTGCAATGGCATACTCACAATACACAAATGCAGCATATAATGAACACACACACAGACATGCATATAATGACAGAAAATGCAGGAAAAACTGCTCTGTATTAATAATGGCAAATGCCTATATATTTTACAAGGTGTCCCTCGAGCTCTCTCTCTCGGCTCTTTTTTTTTTTTTCTACCTACCTACTTTCTCAAAATGAGATCTGAATATCTCTTTAACCCTGAGGGGCTCTTAGCGCTTCCCTCCAGGATTTTACTACTCTAATTAATTTACAATCAATGGTTGTCTAGTCTGCTATCCAGAACTAGATCTCAGCCAGATCTACATTAAATGCCCATCTTATCTAAAGCCTGCGCAAAGGCATGGCTTTCCTGGCTCACCAGCCTAAGACATTTAATTACATTGAATTTTAAATTCAAAATGAGGTTGCGCCTCCCTTCAGTTTTTGAAATACATGCGTGCCCACGTGACTGGCTGCATGGAGAGATGCTCCTGCATCATACTCCACAGCTGTAAAAATCATGAGCTCCTGCTCATGAGCTTCCCCTGTAGTTGTTGGGATCCTCCTGGGTCCCAAACGAATCTGTGGAGCTTTGCATCTGCTCCCTTTTTCTACTATTGCTGCTTCCGCTGTGCTGCTGCTGCTGTTTCTTTCCTTCTGCTCAGCTGCCCTCTGCTGGCAGTATCTACTGACTTCACCATCAGCTCCATGATTTCCATGATCACTCCATCCAGCTACTCCAGTGGTTGGTTTTGCGGTTGCAGTCTCCTCAGCTGAAAAACAAATTGGCCATTGGGAAGATCACTGTGATCTCCCACGCCTTTCTCATCAACTTCCAACTTCATCTGTCGGATGTGCACGCCCTGCACTTTTACCCTTTCCTCCAAGGCTTCAATTTGATCCCACAGATCAGCTAAACATATGCTGTCTGTGTCCTTTTCTCCTGCTTCTGCAACCTCCCATGTTGCAGTCTTTTCAGCTGAAATAATGAATATGTCGAGCCATTCCTCGGAATGCTCGTTTCCTCCTTCTGTTTCTTTTTCTGTCAGCTCAAATGCTACAGCGTTCTCAGCTCGCTGGCTGGAGTCAGTGAGACATTCCACTGAATTCTCATCTTCTTTTCTTTCTCCTGTTTGGGAAGTCTCAAACATCTGCTCCAATCCTCTTTGGACAGTCATAGTTGACCGTTTCTCTCTTGTTGCTTCACTTGCAACAGAAGATTCTGCCCCCTCCTGGGAAAATGAAAAGAATATTGAAATTCCCCCAACCATCACGCGGTTTCTCTGGTCTTCTTCTGCTGTCAGCTGTATGTGTTGATCACAATCAAATCTCGAGCTCATCTGCTCCATCAGCTCCTCTGGCTGAATCCAACTCGCTTCTGAGTTCGTGAGACCCTTAGATGGTCTCATCTGCTCATCCCTGCCCACCTGGCAATATGGGATGCTTCTGCTGCTTCCCTCGTAGACCATGAGATCAACCGATCCCATCTTCACCAGCACCCTCTGCTGAATTGAATTCTCCATGAGGCCTTCAGATGGTCTCAATTGTTCATCTCTACCCGCGTGGCAGTTTAACACGCCTCTGCTGCCCTCCTGGCAGTCTTTGATGCTTTTACTGCCCTCCTGGCAGTCTTCGAGATCTTCCTTTGATCTCCATTCATTGCCCAGATGGCAAATTGAAATTTCTTGGCTATCCTCACGACAGTCTGTGAGATCCCCGACTGATCTCAACTCATTGCCCCCCTGGAAAACTGGAATTTCTTCTTTTCTGCCCAATCGACAGTACTTGAGATCATCAGCTGATCCCAATTCATCCCAATCATCATCATTCCAATCATCGAGACTCTTCCCAGTCTCTGCCCAA
>JASDQU010307557.1:0-35656 GCA_032191745.1 Picea mariana
TTTTTTAAGAAGGAAATCTTCCACCCCTAGTAGATGTATTTGGGTCTTTAATTATTAATTTATCTTTTTTCATCCAAGGAAAACAAGCTCTTGACCAATCATAAACAATTTTAGATCTTAATAAAAAAATGAGAGTTTACTCCAATATCAAATGATGACTTTAACCTATATAATATAAAAAAAAAAAAAAAAATTAATATTACTTGAAAACTACCTCTAATAAAATCATATGTTTTTTAATAATATTTAACCCTAATCATATACACTAAACTACATACTATCTCTCATTACAATTTGGCCTCTTACTTATTTATTTATATTTATAACAATTTCAGTGAACATTATAAAAAGTTTGAAATTTGTTAATAAAATCATATGTTTTTTAATAATATTTAACCCTAATCATATACACTAAACTACATACTATCTCTCATTACAATTTGGCCTCTTACTTATTTATTTATATTTATAACAATTTCAGTGAACATTATAAAAAGTTTGGAATTTGTTTTGCTTGTCATTGGGATTCCACCACAACTATAACAAAATCTCTCATTACAATTTGACCTCTTATTTATTTATATATATAACAATTTCACGGAACAATATAGAAAGTTTGGAATTTGGTCAACTTGTCAATTATTGAGATTCCACCACAACTATAACCAAAAACTATAATCCACCACAACTATAACCAAAAATTATAATAAAAAACTATAATCCATTACAGCTATAACCAAAAATTATAATGCTCTAGTTGGCATAGAACAACGAACAACGTGACGTCACTTTGCACCAGTTGTATAATACGCTACGAAATGCATTGGCCAAGTTCAAGTATGTAAATTTGTTGTTTTTTGTAATTGCATATGACTTTTTTATCTTTTAGAATTATTTAAAGTTTCGCAAAATGCCAATTTATGTGATGACATGTTTTGGCCACTTTATCCTCAAACCATGTTCTCCACGTGACTCATGGACATAAATTATTCCTCTTCTTAATTGTATAATGTAATGATGCTTAATTAAAGTAATAAAGTAATACGAAGAAAGAAATAATGAAAGCGATTTTTAAATGTTAAGTCATTGAAAAATGCAATCATAACCATTTTTATTTGGATTTCTTCTTACATCAACACTAATCCCTCAAATTAATTTCATGTTGAACCATTCTTTAATTTATTATAAATTATAAATAATATCCAAAACAAACAAATTTAAAAAAAAATGATATCATTGTTGACAATAAAACAAACTTCGCTTTCTCATCATTACATAACTACAAATCATATGTATAACAAACAAATCTCATAAAAATATAGAATTATTATTTACAATAATAAAAAAAAAAACAAAGATCACTTTACCATCATTACTTTAAAAAACACCCATGCTTAAAAAGTGATTTATGATATAAACATAACACTATACTTCTACACAAATATAACTCAACAAAACTGATCAATATAATATCCCTACAAATTTTATGCACATTAACAATTATCTTACTATTGTGAATTTAATATATTGCCATAAATGTACTAGGAGACACGTAACAATATGATACTCTACATATCATCTTATTAGTCCATGCACTTCGGGCTGAGGGACTATTAGTAACCGATTTTTCCTTTTGATATTAATCTTTGGAGATGTATCGAATTAATGTTAGCATTAGTTCATAGACATTTAATGTTTAAAATGTCTATGTATTTTATTTATAGTATCCTAAATTATTTCAATTAACATTATGTTCTGGTGTCTAAAGGCTATAGATGAGAGTGTGAGCGTTGTGTAGCTGAGCATTGTCCAGGTGCAGGTTGCATGCAACATCCACATCTATTTCTTTCTAGAAAGAAACGTCCATCTCCTCATATCTCAGACATTCTTGTGTATGTTATTTTCTTTGATAAATGCGTTCAAGCAGCTAAGTATCCCAGTCAAGTAGCCCCGTGCATGAGCTCAACCGAGTAGCACTGCCGAGCCCTTCTCAGATCAACTTCTAATGTTGCACCATCACACTCTGTTGAAAGGTACCTTCCTTGTTTCAAGCAAGACCTGGCACAACACATTTTGAATTCAGTCATTTGGTGCGTGATTGGAAGGAGGACCGCATGAGGGAAGGCTTGAGCAAAGCCAATTATAAGGTAATAACCCAAGTAAGAATCAAGTTGGCAGTCATTCTTAAGAAAACATCTTTTTTACGAGAAATCATTCTAGAGAAAAAATAAACCTTTTCGTGTAAGACGAGATCATACAAAATCCATACGATCGTTGCTATTGACGTAGAAGAAGTTGATGAATAAATTGGGCTTAGGAGGTTGGGGAACTTCAACTGTTCCTTTTACCATTTTAGCAACCTTTCCCATGGAAGGTCTCTCATCTGGTCAACTCTAAATACACCAAAACACTATCTTCACCATTCAGTGAACCACATCTGAATGAAGGGTATCATCTCTTACTCCACTCGCTATATTTTTTTCCATTACCTCTTCCACGGTCCTCTTCAAAACCACCTACTCAAAAGCTTTGCATCTAGTACTCTCGTGTCGAATTTGATATTCAACATCGGACTGCGCTCTCTCACCACCAAAATCTTTCATCCAACAATATGTTCTCCAGTTTAATATCACGATGGAGAACCCATTCCAAGAAGTCTTTGTTCAGATAGGCTACGACTTTAGCTACCCCACTGCTATTCGATATCGTCTGGTCTATTCCAACAAAACTCTTCTGCCTCCTCCCTCGTTATCAAACAAATATTTGTCTAATACCCATGTTAATCCTTGGTGAATATAACAATAAATCCAAGTGCAAATAACATTGTTGTTGTGAACCACCATAACTTGTTGCCAATCTACTCTTAATCCCATTAGGCATGGCAATAATCATAGTAGTTGTTGTTGAATATGCTCTAGTATCAACAACATACATGTCATGCATAAATACAGAAGAAATTACCTTTGTTCACTTTCTTACGAGTGGGTATGGACTATGATTTTGTCTAAGCTATTGCATTTAGTCACTAAAGCTTAATAAGCCTGTTGATACAGTATAAATATTGTACAAGCATATAATTATAATTGAATAAACTTCGGCTTAATGAATCCTAGAATTAGAATTCCAATTCAGAACATTACATATATCCGAACATGGGTTTTCCTGAGAATAAAACATGTGAAAAGATTCCAAAGGCTGGAATAATAATAATGTATACTTCAAGGTGTCCAAATAATCAGAATAGGTATAGGATAGGATTTCCACCTTTGGTAGTAGAATGATGTATTAAAGTTGCTAACTATTAATAACATTGTCATTGCTACACCTCAAAATTACTCACTTCAATAGTGTCGCAAGGGTCGTCATTACGAGTGTTGTAAGTGTCGCATCTTGTCCACAAGTGTCGCATCTTGATTATAAGTGTTGCAAGTTTCACAAACATCATACTGCCATATTGCCTATGTCATTCCCCTAACGACATCACAAAGACACTTAAAGACACCTCAAAGGCTAGTTTGGAAGAAGAGAAATCAGTTGACAGGAAGTACAAACCTTTTTCCATTGAAAGAACCACTAAAAAATGAATTTTGGAGAGGAGAACTCCCCTACCCATTGTTAGGGAGTGCTGGCGCTCCCTAGGCCTCTTTAGGGGAGTGTTGAGCACCCTGTGAACCCTTTTGGGGGAGCACTACACCTTTTCTGAGCAAAATTGGGGTTTGTTGAGGCAAATCAGGGAATAATCCTTCAATTCCTGAAGGTGGTTGGATTCGAATAGATGGTCAAGGCATGATCTTAGGGAATTTCCTCAACTAAAGGAGAGGAATCCTCAACTTATTCCAAAGATCTCTCAAGTGGTTGGACCTCTCCAAGGTTATATAAGGAGGCCTTCTCATGGTGAAAGGTACAATGGAGATTGGGAATTACATCAAACTTATGATCTCACGAGTGAGATGCCATCAAAGAAATCAGTGGACATTACTTGAGAAAAGGGGTTGGACAAGGAGAACTGGAAGAAGTTGTTGTGCCTTCACTCAAAGGATTGTAAGTACTTTTACTTTTTCTCATTAATAATCAATGCTTGGCCTGTTTCTTTCAAACTTGTACTTGTTCCATATGAGTTTGTCTGCAGTAGATTGATCTATGATTGAGCTAATCTCAATAGAGTAGGAAGTCTTTTGTACCTTTGTTTGTCCTATAGGACCTATCAGGGAGCTCAGGATCAAAGCTCATCTTGGACTTTGTAGGGACGAACGCCATTAATAAGGTACATATATTTCTCCTTCTCTTTCATTTATTAGCTTGGTTATATATAAAAGGAAGTCAGTGTCCATGTTAATCACTTTTCTGTCTTCTCCTTAGGAGTCTAGAAACCAAGAGGGAATCCACTTGTCTGCAGGGGGATTCACCTACAACAGAAATTGGAGACTCCACTGGGGAGGAGCTATAATTTTTGTTTCCTTCCCAGATCTTATTTTTTCCCTTTGCCCACTGATTTGACCTTCTTCATGAATGTCTCTGATCCTTAGGTTTGATTTTTTTCTCTTGGATTTATCTTAAACATAGAATTTTGCAATTTTCCTGAGTTGTTTTTGGATTTCTGGGTGAAATTTTGAGTTCTGAGAGGCCATCGCTCCCTTGCCCTTACCACCAAAGTGTTGGCACTCCCTTGTAGCCTTCCATAAAGTGTTGCAGCGCTATGTGTCCCCTTTTGGGGGAGTGCTACCCCCTTTTTCTGCAAAAGTCTTCTTGGGAGTGGTTTTTTCTCAGTCTTTTTGCTATTTCATCTGCTCAGGGTTTACGCTATCTTAGTGCATCCTTGTTTAGCCTCCAATTATTTGATTTCTTAGGATTAATCATCTCTTGTTTGTATTTTTGACACTTTCCCTTACCTTGCAATAACTCTTTGTCCTTAGTGATTTAGAGTCAATTTGTCATTTTCTTCTCATTTATCCGATTGAGTGAAAACTTTGTAAGGAGTTTCAAAGGTCTTTTGTACTTTTCTTTCTGATCTTTGAGTCATCTTGTTCAAGCTCTTTTTCCTTCCTTTTGAGTTTTTGTTTTTTTGTTTCTTGTTTGATCACAACAAGGGTGTCTTTTGGTTTATGTGAAGTTTGCTTCCAAATTTCTTAAATCTCACAACTCTTGAAGTCCGATTAGCATAAGAAGCTTTACATCTACTGGTTATCAGTCACATACAACCATTTTAACATTGCATTGGATTCCTTATTAAGGACTATTGCATGAGGTCATTTCATCTTAGTGTTTGACAGTGAAAGGAAAATCCTTCTCCTTCCCTTAATTAGACATTCATTGAAAGAAAAGATTGCTTATCATTTCTTATGGATGTTTTGGTAACTAAGTCATAATATCATCAGTCTTTACTCTCATACACCTCTAAGTAAAAAACAACCACTAAAATCAATGNTGGAATAGGTTGAAAGGATAACTTTCCAAATCTATCAAACAAACTTAGCATCTTGCGATAGGGAGAGAAAACCCAATTGTCATATAGGATTTTTGGGATCCCCCTCTCACACAGGGGTTACGTAGGAGGTCGCATTCGGGTGAGTTACAGAGATTATCCCTCTGTGGTTCAACTGTTTGCAGTGGTTGGATCGTATATTGGGGGTCGCTTGAGGGTATACCCACAATTATGTGTGGGAGCCTCTCGGGTTGATTTCAGACTTGTTATCCTACCCATACTTTCGAATCGGACTATCGATTGTACCCTCCCAAGGGCTGAATACAAATTGGTGACCTTAGTATCCATAATCTTTAGGGTCTTACATAAGGTGACGGTGAAGGGAAGTCTCACTGTACCTGGAACAGACGTTGGTCAAACTCACTTGGGCTCCTTGGAGGGTAAATCCACAATTACTGCGTGGAAGCTTGCACTAAGGCGTAAGTCCATTAAGAAAGTCGCTAATGTAACTGATCCACCCCCTCTATCCCCACCTCTTCCTATTTTGATCTCACGACGTTGGATTTCATCACCAACTAGTGGTTTCATTGTGGGAAGGTTTTGTTTGATTTTTTGCTTCTCATATTCCTAGCATGTGTTGGTTGTAATACTTAGTGGAACTTAGGTCAAGTTAGTGTTAATGAAATCAAATCCTGAGAGTACCAATGGAGGAACCCCTTCTCCTGGGGAACCTTATACCTTTCCTTCTTTTGGAAACTTTGGTCCTGTATACATTGCCACACTGAGTCTTCCAGGACTCACCATCGGATTATCGGTTTGGTTGTTCCCCACTCCAGTGATCTCGAATCCTCCCAATGTTTCAACTGAAACTAAAACTTTAGATGTCAGTACACCACCCACACATCAACCTTAGGTCAAATTTTCACCTTCTTCGCCCATTAAGTCTCCTTCCCTTTCTCCTTCTTCATCTAGTGAAAGATCTAAAGCAAGTAGCCATGTTGATCAGAAGAAGAAGAAACAGAAAGAGAAGAAGAAGAAGAGCCCAAAAAGGACCAAGGCCCCAACAATGTTAGATGTTGGATCCTAGCAACCAGTTACTGTTAATAGTACTGGGAGTGTTGATGAGGTCAACAAGATTAAAATAAACAATCTGAAACCCAAATTCCCTTGCAGTCTTTTTAAGGGTGACCACTTTCTAAGGGATTTCCCTAGTATTCTCAAAGTCTTAGAAATGTGGTCCTCCACGTCATCGACCTCTGTTGGTCATTCCGGTGATACCCTGTCAACTAGTGACATTAAGTTTGGTAAGAAAAAGACAACTGTCAAATTCCCTTGTATGTTATGCAAAGGTGATCATTATTCTCACCTTTGTCCTCACATGGATGAGGCTTCTTATCTTTTGGAAAAACTTCAAATTCCAAAAGGTTATCATAAGATTTCCCCTAATCCATCATTAGTTGATGGACTAGTCAATCTATTTCCATCCCCGGTTAGTCTGGTTGATCAGGTGGTCAATCTAGTTTCCTCCTCGATTGAACCACAAACCCAATTAGCTAATCCAGTTTCGTCATCGATCATCTCTACTCTTCATCACAAGAGTGTAATGCAAGTATTCGATCCATTTTCATCCTCGATCGATCCCACTCTCCCGTTAGAGAGTGACACCAAAGTGGTTGATCTGTTTCCACCTATTGACCCCATTCTCCCCTTGGAGAATGAAACCCAAGTGGTCGATCTGGTGCCGTCATCGATCAATCCCACTCCTCCTTTGACAAGTGCCAAAGTGGTTGATCCAGTCCCTTCCTCGGTCAGTCCCACCCTTCATCCGAAGAGTGCCAAAGTGATTGCTTCGGTTACATCATCGGTCAATCCCACTTTTCCTTTGAAGAGTGCCTGCGTGGTCAATTCAATCCCATCATTGGTCGATCCTACTCTCCCTCTAGAGAGTAAACCTAATATTGCCCATGTTTTTCTCGTTGATACATAATCTACCATGCTGGGGGGCATTCCTCCTTCTCCCACGAAACCCCCACCAAGCAATGAGGCCATCCTTTTTGATTGGGGTGCACTAACTGGACCTCATCTTCCCTCTCACATTCCTTTCTAGATTACAGTACAGGTTTGTGGTCAGGACGTTCCTCAAACGCTGATAGATGAAGGTGTGCCCATTAGTATTTTGTCCTCTATTGCTTGGCATGCTTTGGGTTGTCCTCAACTTGCGTCGGTTACACAGAATTTGTTAGCTTTTAACAAAAGAACTAGTCAACCTTTAGGGACCCTTCCTCAATTTCCTGTAACTTTGGGAGGGAAAACTGTCTTTATTGATGTCATGGTAGTCCGCGACCCCTTGAATTTTGCTTTACTCCTTGGGTGGGATTATGTCTATTCCATGAAATCTATTGTGTCCACTCTTTTTTGTGTGATATCTTTCCCTCACGATGGAAGAATTGTGACTATTAGTCAACTTTCCTTCATCAGTCCTCACAAGATTACCTCCCTGAATGGTTCTTATATGATGACAGTATCACCCCCGCCGCATGTCAATTATGTGGCGTTGTCTCCCATGGCTTCGACTCTCAATGATTTGGATCTGGTCATTGACATGTTGATCTCTTCGGTAGGGCTATTGGAGCCTAATATCCTTACCCCTGTCGCGACCCTCGACATGGGTTCCTTCCAGAGTGGTTTTCTTCCATCCAGTGAAGCTCTCTTGGAAGCCATGACAAAGTTTTGTCCCTTGACATGGTGTCCTTCCAAGACGTTATTCTTTTGGAAGCCATGATCAAGGAGGGCCAATGAGCATAGTTTTCTCTTCTCTGTGGCAAGCTCGTTAAAAAATGAAACAGAGGTCACGAGCACAATTTCTCTTCTCTGTAGAAATCTCATTAAAAAATGAAATAGATGTCATGAGCATAGTTTTTCTTCCCTGTGGAAATCTCGTTAAAAAATGAAACAGAAGCTTTGAGCATAGTTTTCCTCTCTATATCAAGCTCATTAAAAAATGAAACAACAATTTGGGGATCGAACCCAGAGCCCTAAGAATAGTTATTTTTCCTGTGTCAAGCTCGTTAAAAAATGAAACAGTCACCTCTCTTAAACCTTCATTTCATCCACTCTTATCCTTTTTCTCCGTCTAGTAGAGAACTTGGTGACAACCTCAAAGTTGGTGAATGAATTGAAGCTTGGAGGGCATGTCTCCAGTCTTTGATGATCATTCTGGAGTTAAGCCACTAGCTTTCAAGCTGGGGGAATACCGAGCTTAGTATTTGTTCTTTCTCGTGCTCGTAAATCCATGAGAATGCAACCGGGTAAAATTTTATCTCTTTTTCGGACCTGCATGGATAAACGAAAAAGGAACCCCTTGGATTCGTCTTTGAGCTCTTTTCAAACTCTCTAAACATGAAAATATTGCTGAGTGATCTTGCCTCCTTTCCCACTCGTTAAAAGGTTTGAAAAGGCATCTTTTGAGTGATAATTTATCTCTTTTTCGGCCTCACAAGACTAACAACATTGGAGTCATCTTTAAAGTTGTTTTCAGACTCTCTAAATATGAAAAACCACTGAGTTTACATTCTCTGGACTCGTTAAACAATCATACATTGAAGGGTCAAACCCTTACTTCTTCCAGTTCGTTAAACAAAGGAAGAGGGACTTACTGAAGGTGAGTCATATCAAGCATGTTTTACCCTCCTCGAGCTTGTTAGATTTAAAGAGAGTTACTCATCTACCTGGATGGGAAAAAATTGAAAGAAGCAAGCCAAACAATTTTTGAGAACACTACCAGTAACTCTTACGGTCGCCCTTGAACATAACACCTTGTATTTGCATGCATTTTGATCTGTTGAACCTCTGCACTAAGCCAATTATCTAAGTTTCCTTTACTCCTTTAGGTCACTTGACGAAAGTCACATCATCCACTACATCATCAAGTTTTGGTCCATGTCACATTTTTTTTGTTGTGCCTCAGTGTTTAAGGGAAGTATTTGCCTCGAGAGTCAGCCATCACAAATATCTTCTTTCAATACCTGTGTCAGTCCATGTTCATTTGATATACCAATTACATCTCAGTGTCTGTTTCATGTTGTTGATGGGGTATACATCAAGGCCCTCCTTCGACGAGTCTATTCCTGTCGACTTCAACACATTATCCAGGAGCCAGACTTAGAAATCAGTTAGTACCTTGGGACCTGCATGCCTCAATGGTAGGCCTCCTCGCGTATGACAGTGGATTTACATCATTGATCTCTGATCGAATGATTCCACAAATGTTTGAATTCAACTCATTTATTCACATTCGCTGGAATGTACAATATTACCTTGGGAATCGTTGACATCAATGGTGATCTCCCTCGTGCTTGTTAAGAGTTTACATCATTGACCAGTAATCAAGTGGTTTCTCCCATGTTTGACATCAGGATATCTATTCACATGGTTAGATTCGTACTACATCGGGATCAGCAAGAAGACCCTGGGTTGATTTTTCACTCTTATGTATACTTTTCCCAGGTTGCGAAGGAGTTCTTTTGAACTATGACACATGTACTGTTACATAGATCCACTTTGTATTGGTTGTGGCTATGTCTTGTCATCTCGTAGATCCACTGTGTATTCTTTATGCCTATGATCAGTTCAGGTCATAGAAGTATAGATCCACATTGTATCTATAGTGGCTATACCATTTTGTCAATAGAATTATGGATCCGCAGTGTACTTTATGGCAGCCATACCTAAAAAGTCTTTATCACTCAAGCATAGGTATGCCTGCCTTAGGTTTGAAACATGTCATAATATTTGTTTGATAGTTGTGTGCATCTTTTTCCGGTTTCTCTACATCCATACCCTTGCTCGAAAAAGTCTACAAAGTACTTCAGTCATCATCGTCTTCTAACTTCATACTTTGGGGGGAAATCTATTACACCTCAAAATTACTCACTTCAATAGTGTCGCAAGGGTCGTCATTACGAGTGTTGTAAGTGTCACATCTTGTCTGCAAGTGTCGCATCTTGACTATAAGTGTTGCAAGTTTCACAAACATCATACTGCCATATTTCCTATGTTGTGCCCCTAAAAACATCACAAAGACACTTAAACACACCTCAAAGGCTAGTTTGGAAGAAGAGAAATCAATTGGCAGGAAGTACAAACCTTTTTCCATTGAAAGAACCACTAAAAAATGAATTTTGGAGAGGAGCGCTCCCCTACCCACTTTCAGGGAGTGATGGCGCTCACTGAGCCTCTTTGGGGGAGTGTTTGAGCGCCTTGTGCACCCTTTTGGGGGAGCGCTACCCATTTTCTGAGAAAATTTTGGGTTTGTTGAGGAAAATCAGGGAAGAATCCCTCAATTCCTGAAGGTGGTTGGATTCAAATAGATGGTCAAGGCATGATCTTAGGTAATATCATCAACTGAAGGAGAGGAATCCTCAACTTATTCCAAATATCTCTCAAGTGGTTGGACCTCTCCAAGGTTATATAAGGAGGCCTTCTCATAGTGAAAGGTACAATGGAGATTGGGAATTACATCAAACTTATGATCTCATGAGTGATATGCCATCAAATAAATCAGTGGAGATTACTTGAGCAAAGGGTTTGGACAAGGAGAACTGGAAGAAGATGTTGCTCCTTCATTCAAAGGATTGTAAGTACTTTTACTTGTTCTCATTAATAATCAATGCTTGGCATGTTTCTTTCAAACTTGTATTTTTTCCATATGAGTTTGTCTGCAGTAGATGGATCTATGATTGAGCTAATATCACTAGAGTAGGATGTCTTTTGTACCTTTGTTTGTCCTACAGGACCTATCAGGCAGCTTAGGATTGGAGCTCAGCCTAGACTTTCCAGGGACGAACACCATTAATAAGGTACATATTTTTCTCCTTCTCTTTCATTTATTAGCTTGGTTAGATCTAAACGGAAGTTAGTGTCCATGTTAAGAACTTTTCTATCTTGGCCTTAGGAGTCTAGAGACCAAGAGGGAATCCACTTGTCCACAGGGGGATTCACCTACAACAGTCATCACTCTTGCTAATACTGGTAGTAATAACAGAATAGGGTAACTTGTGCATTTTCATTCCTGGATTCTTCATAATGGCCCTTGAGCTTCTTGACTACGATTTTTCGTTGAGCTTCTTGACTACGATTTGTCTCCGATAAGGCAGAACACCTCTGTACACAATCCTGAATCCTCCTCTGCCCACTTCATCTATGAAATTATTAGTCGTCGCTTTCATCTCTTCATATGTGAATTTATTTGGAACACCACCTGAAAGATTAAGTAGAACATCTAAGATGAATATTCAGGCTATGTCTCTATATTTGGAGCAAATTATGATAAGATAAGATTAAGAGTTGTATGTTCCATGTCATTTGGCGGAAACAACGGACTCAAAGAAGCATCGTAGACCTTTTCTACCGCAGAGCTCCTTGATTGACTAGAACATACCCTAGCTCACCCAAGACTACAACTTAGGACCATAAACTCTCATCCTCTCCTTGGAAGGTCTGAAGATTTGCATGCTTTCCATTTGGCATGAATCGGTCGGAACCTATGCATGGACATGTTACAAGACTTATAATTTATAGCTTTATGGAGGATGCAAATTTTTTTCAAATCTTGATAACTAGGGATTATGTGTCTTTGATGCTTGTTTGCAATATTATAACAAAGCTAATAAGAAACAACAATTGTTTTTAATAATACATAAACTATTGGGACGTGTGTTTTGCCTTTGGTCTCAGGTATGTAGATACTATGGAGAAATACTTTATTTATATTGAACTCAACTCTATTTCTTCCCACCACTCCAATTTAATTTTTATTTTTATTTCATGCAGGTAGTAGCACAACAAATTTCCTCCCGTTGAAACTAATAAAAAAAATTAAACTCTTGGGACGTGTGTCTTGGCTTTGGTCTCAGGTATGTAGATACTATGAAGAAATACTTTATTTATACTGAACTCAGTTCTATTTCTTCCCACCACTCTCCAATTTAATTTTTATTTTTATTTCATGCAGGCAGTAGCATGGCATGGACAAATTAATTTATTTATTTTATTCAAGCTTTGTAGCTTTTGAAAACAAATATATGACCATGGTTTATAGAAAAATATGCATTTAAGCTAGACGTTGTTATTACCTGTCAACAAATTTCCTCCAGTTGAAACTAATAAAAAAAATTATGTTGTTTTAATTAGTTGTAAGAGATAAACCTTGCCTCATTTCCTTCGTGCATGCGACTTCGACAGTCGTCCTGCCAATCCACTGTTTTGAAGGATAAATCAACAAAAATATACAAACAATTATTCAAACCATTGTTGAGCCCACGCTCTCCAGCCATTCCCTAGTGATTACTGATTTAGGAAAATAAGTCTCGTGGAAAAGTTGCTTGAGATAGAACACTTCCCTCCATTGGCAGGGAAAATATGCATCTCTTTCTTTGGGTTTTCTATTGGTACCTCCGCACACCAGGGACATATTTAAACAATGGAACCTGCTACTTTCAGATTGCACTCTTCCATCTTACTATTTTATGTTGCTACCTCTCTACACTATTAATTTTTTTGTATGTGTACCGTTGCTCAGAGGACTAGGCTCGATATAAAAGGACGGTGCCGAGAACCAATCTGAAGACAATCTCGATTCATAAGGGGTGTGCCACAAGCTCTACTTGAATGTTTTATTTTTATGCACATCTAATAACTTTAATGGTACAGATCTTATATTAAGATAACTGAATAACAAATTATAGATCCATCCATGCATGATCATGAATTGACTTGAAAACAAATAAGATGCAGTGGTGGGACAACCTAACCTGAATTGACTTCAACACTTAGTGCTCATGCATTTTATTGTTCTGAATCTCAATCGACCGAAGACAGGGACTTGTTGCCTTTACAACTCCCCTTGTTGATCTTGGAAATTTGGCATTATAAAAGGTTCACTACTTTACTTGATATATCTTATTGATCTGAAAATTTGGCATTATAAATTGTTCACTATTTTACTTTATCTATCCCATTCTACTTTATCTATTCCATTCTCCTTATAATGAAAAATGTCTATAAATAACATCTATAACATATATTTTACTTTATCTATCCCATTCTACTTTATCTATTCCATTCTCCTTATAATGAAAAATGTCTATAAATAACATCTATAACATATAAATTTCAATGAGGAGTAGGATAATGTGGGCAATGATTTTCTGTTTCTTTCTCATTTGCTTTTGACAATCTAATATTTACTCAAATTTAATATTAAATTTATGTAAATTGTAAATGTTGATATAAGCATAGATTCGACCATATTGAAAACCCTACGACATCCAAATTATATAACGTACGAATTTAATATGTCCAATAGCAAATTTAACCTCACAGCTTTCATTGAATAAAAAAATAAAAATATTAACCTTTATCCTACTTCTAATTATTAAATTTAATAGCATATAGTGTATGAAGAGTTTTCTTCTTATATAGTGTGAGCTAGTGAAAAAATATGTTATTTGTATCAAGATAGTATATAGTATCTACAAGTATATAGTATGCTAATTGATCTACATGATAAGTATATAATATGCTAATTTATCTACATGATAAGTATATAGTATGCTAATTGATTTACACGATAAGTATATAGTATGTTAAAAACAAATAGTTAATGTAACACTTCAATGATTGGATTGTTATTTTTAGTTTCTATTGATATAAAGTATGTGTTATAAATTTATTAATTGTTTTTTTTTATTAATGATTGGTTATGATAGACATAGATATCTATGTGATTGTTTAGATTGTGATGATCGTTGATATTCTTTGTTGATGATTTTTTTAGCACTAATATTCTTGATAATAAGTATATAATGCTGATATTTTTGATGAACATTTAGTATGGTTATTCATTGTAACGATATGGTTGGATATTTATATCACTTGTTGAATGACATACATATTGATGTACCCCATTTTATAATGTTCTCGATTTATGATAATGATGTTTCACATGCAACGTCATTAGTGGAAGGACTAATATGTTACATGTTGACACAATGAAGCACAACCAAGATAAAGGGCTCATGTCTCGGTGAGGATGAACACTATATATTAGAGCTTAGTAAGGCTTGGGAAAGGGGAAAGTGAATGAGAAAATGACCACTAAAGTTAACTTGGGTAAAACAGATAAGGGGAAGGAGTTGTAACATACTTTTACCTTATGCTTGACACTAGTAATTTCATTCTCGAGTCAATCTTTTCCCTTGCATGAGAAAAAGGAATGCCAAGAGCTAGATCTTGCAAATGTTGTTACACTTGTAGAGGATTATAAAATAATTTTCTACCTTAGAGAGGAATGGATGTCCTAAGAAGAAATGTTACAACATTTAATTGTGCAAGAATTTTGTAATTCTGAATTATATACTTGGTAGAACACATTTTCAGTTTCTCTAACATGGTCTTAGTGGATAAGAGGCTTAGAATGTACTACCCATTCATGGGATTCCGAAGCTCATATTTATTCCTTCCTTCATGTATTATTATTGTGGATGCTTTGGATGCCACTATTGGGTGTGATTGTGTTCATTAGGGGTGAAGCTGATAGTAAGAACCTTGTAGAGGGGTACTACTAGTAAGTGTGATTGTGATCACCATGGATTCAAAGGTTGTTGGAATATCNGAATTAGTATGAGAACAAATTACCATTTTCAATCACAGTATATATAAAATTCAACTTTATCAGTAGTATTCAATAGTTTATCACTTATGCATTCATTATATCATTGCATCATTAAAAATATCATTCATTAGTGCATAATAAACATCCATAGAAACAAAATACACCAGAATCTAGGTGGAAACTGAAATGGGAGAAAACCAAAATATACTTTCTTATATATATCAAGAATATGTTCATAGGAAGCACCAACTTCCAAATTCTCCAACACCAACTAGAATGAGGCACCAACCTGAAGGAAAGTACAACTCCCTGAATTCTCTAGTTACAACTAGAAGGAGGTTCCAACCCCCTAGTTTACATGATCCAAATTGAATTAAGCTCCAACTCTCTAAGTTATCTGGCTCCAACCAAAAGGAGGCTATGAACCCCTGATTTACAGGCACCAACCTGAAGAAAGCACCAACTCTCTGAGTTCTCTAAAACCAAAGGGAAGGAGGCTACAACCCCCTTTCATTACCCTGTCCTGACGCCCTGAAATATAAGTGACGACTCATTGTTGTTCAACAGTTGGTTGTCATTTATGTAAACCCTTGAAGCATTCATGATCCAGGTGGATATCGGTGGCTACCCACCTTTTCCAACTCGCTCAAAACGGTTTTCTGGAAATTTACTATTTTTTGTAGTTTTAACTTCTGGGGCCATTTTGAGGGCCTAAATGAAGGTTTTTCAGGATGGAGTTTCTTAATGATAGTCAAAGGCATGATTGAGCCCCTAAAATTAATCTCCTTGATGATACCTTTCCAATGGGATATCGTTCACCTAAAACAGATATCGCATGCAAAAGTTACGACCCCGGAAAGTTGATGTACTGACTTACCCAGACGAGGCCCACATGACTTTTGGCGCTTCATCTCCTAGGGTTAGGTTTTTGGATGTATAGAGTTTTGACATTCCTGCTTATTTTAAAAAGGCCTTCAAAGCCTCATTGTAATCATCTTCTTATGAATGAGCGCAATCATCACATCTCTTCTCAAAGATAAGCTGCCACCATTCCAACAAGCTTGTTTTTTGCTGCATTTTACAGTTTCATCTTATTTTGTTATTGAATAGAAAACCATCTTTATTGTATCTCAATTATTCTATGTTAATCATATTTTAATAATCTGTATTCATTTTGTTATGCTCATAAAATATGGATCAGTGGTATCAGAGTGGTATTCTCCTTGTCGTCTTAATGCATGTCCCTAACGAGGTCAAGGTACAAAGAATTGGGTCTCGAGCTTGTTTCTCCTGAGGAAAAAATCTTTCGCATGCCCAAGAAACCTCTCATGGCATGAGAAAATAAATATGATGGGACAAGAGATCCTTTCAAAATGTTTCTTGAGGAATACCTCACGCAATAGAGGAACAAGATGATGGATAGTTTCAGGCAAATCCTTCGGCGACTACCAATAGGTGACACATCTTCCTCGAGCAGAGGCATCGCCCCCTTCAAGGTACAAATCGACTTTGATATTCCTATATTTGAAGGTCAGATAGACGCATATGTTGTAGACAAGTGGTTGAATCTACTAGAAGGGTATTTTTCTTTCCATAACTTTTAGAATAGAGAAAAGATTACTTTTTCACTCCTTAAAGTCGTTCCCCATGTCAAAGATTGGTGGGAAATGTTCTGTGAGAAAAATAAAATAGAGGAACCCTCATTATTTAAAGTCGCGACCATCTAGGAATCCTTTAGGGATTCTATTAAGGAAAAATACTACTATGTCGGAAGTTATGATGACTTGTATACCAAATGGACCATGATGCGGCAAGAAAGAGACCAAGAAGTTCCAGAGTTCACAAATATCTTCTATACATTGCACACCAAGCTAATTATGAAATATTTGGAGCAACATCTGGTTCTCAAGTATTGTGATGCTCTGCATAGATACATCCAGAATGAAATGGAATTTTCGAACATCTCGTCCTTGGGCGCGACCTATAGTTATGTCATCAAAATCGAGCAAAAGCTAAAACAAAAGACGCAAAAATTTGGGCCTGGGAACCCCTCATAGGAAAATCTAGGAAGGGGCGACCCCAACCCACAAAACATAGAGAAAATATGGACAATATTAGGACAACCAATCCAAGTTGTAAGAAAAGAAGGACACCGGAAAGACAAAGAAAGATACCCGAAAGTGGTGTGACTTCCATAAGAACCCTTGGCATAACACTGGTGACTACCGCTCAAAGCAGTTGTTGGTCGTCAAAGTGAAAGCTTATGAATCAGATGCAGGTTTTGACCCTGATTCAGAACCATAAAGGGGAAGACGGATCATTGAAGCAGAACCCAGTGCCACTATTGCTACCACCAAGCTCCAACATGGTGAACCAGACGAGCCAGAAGAAGGTGAGCGCCTCTTCCATTCATAGATGTAGGTAAAAGGAACCCTGTTGCACTTCTTCGTTGATAGCGGTAGCCAGAAGAACCTCATCTCTGAAGAGGTCATTAAGTGGCTAGCCCAGCCTACAACACCACACCCACAACCCTACACCATTGGATGGCTCCGCCAAGGAAGTGATCTATGCATCAACCAATAGTGTTGACTGTCGTACAACATCAAGCCCTTCAAAGATGAGGCATTGTGTGATGTTGCTTCTCTCGAAGTTTGTAATGTTCTTTTGGGCCAACCTTATTTATGGAAACTTCATGTTGTATATGAGTCTAGGCCTCGTAGTGTTATTATTACTTTGAATAGAAAATTGTATAGGATACCCGAGGCAGTCCCTCCTAGTGTTATTTCCTTGATCTTTGCCAAGTAATGAAAGAAGTTCATCTCTCAGATGAGGAAATTTGTCTTCTTCGAGATTCTCTCTCAGAGTGAGTGAAAGATCGCAGCCACATCCAGGGCCTCTGTAGCCGATCTCTCCACACAATAGAAGAAAGTGGATAAGGTTGTGGGAGAATAATCAAATATCTTCTCCTCTCCGACCAGGGTACCTCTGCACTTCCAGGTCAAGTATCCCATCAATTTGACCCTAGGCTCACCGCTACCTAATGGGCCAATCTACCACCGCTCTCTGTTAGAAAATGAGGAGATCAAGAGGAAGATCCAAAAACTGCTCCACAAGGGGAACATACGTCCGATCTCATCGCCTTGTGGGATCCCAATCGTGCTGGTGCAGAAGAAAGATGGGACCTGGCAACTCTGCCTTGATTATCGGGCCTGAATAAAATCACATTCTGAAACCGGTACCCAAGTCTCTGAATCAACGACCTCCTTGATCAGCTCACGGGGGCCAAATGCTTCAGTAATATTGATCTAAAGTTTGGCTACCACCAAGTACCAATAGAACATACAGATGTATGGAAGACCGCCTTCAAGTCAAAAGAAGGTCTTTTTGAATGGTTGGTCATGCCCTTTGGTTTGACAAATTCTCCAGCAACTTTTATGAGGATGATGGATGATATCCTATGACCTTTCACCAATAATTTTGTAGTGGTGTGTCTGGATGACATCCTCATCTACAACAAGACTTGGGTGGAACACTTGCAACATATTCAACAGGTTTTGAACACCCTACGATAGCACAAACTATATGAAAACTTGGAAAAATGATCCTTCGACATGTACAGGGTCCATTACTTAGTCTACATCGTTGATCAGCATGGTGTGCATGCGGATCCATCCAAGATCCAGGTCATCCATGACTGGCCAACCCCAGTCACACTCACTGAACTTCGTAGCTTCTTGGGCCTCGCCAATTTCTATTGTAGGTTCATGTTGGGATTCTCTCATATCGCATGGGCCCTCAGCCAAGTAACTAGGGGTGGCGGTAAAGAAATATTTTTGTGGGGTCTATCCAAACAACAAGCCTTCGATGACTTGAAGAATCGTTTGTGCTCATCTTCAATACTTTCATTACCAAACCTGCAACATCCCTTTGAGATCGAGACAGATGCTTCAGACTATGTTGTGGGCATTTTTCTAACTCAACATGGCCACCCCGTGGCATATCATAGTGAGACACTATTAGATGTTGTCCGTAAGTACCCTAATTACGACAAAGAAATGTACCCCATTGTAAAATATTGAGGCCAATGGAGACATTACATTCTTGGGAAGGAGACAATCATCCACACTGATCAGAAGCCACTACAGCTCATGCAGACCCAAGGAAAATTGCAGAATAACCTCCATCAGAAGTGGTCCACATACTTACAGTAGTTACACCTCAACATCAAGTATAAAAGAAGAATTACCAACCGAGTTGTTGATTGCCTCAACCTACCTCTAGTCGTGGCACTCACCATGGTGCTAGACTCTTGCAACCATGAGACCTCTAGATGGCCTCACCTCTATGAGATAGACCCTGACTTCTCCACCACCTACCAAATGTTGGGTGCAAAGTCAGTGGTCGTTAATTTCCATCTTCAATATGGGTTGTTGTGTCTTCTAGGCCATCTTTTTGTTCCATCAAGCGAGCGCGAAAAGATGATTTGGGAAGCTCACTACAGTCGGGTGGCAAGACACTTTGGCGTCGAAAACACAGTGGCAGTGCTGCAGAAACATTTTTGCTGATCAAAACTTCGAAAGAATGTCAGTATGTATATCAGGTCCTACACCACCTGCGCTATTTCCAAACCAACCACTAAGAAATAGGGCCTGTACACCCCTCTTCCTACTCTTGACAGGCCATGGGAATCCATCTCAATGGACTACATGTCGGGCCTCCTGTCCACCAAGAGGGGAAATGACTATCTTTTTGTGGTTGTTGATCGCTTTTCCAAGATGACAATTCTAGCCTTCTTTAAAAAGAACACCACAGTAGAAGCCACTGCCAAGCTCTTCTTTGAACGAGTATGGGTACATTTTGGGATCCCACAAAACATTATCTCAAACCTTGATAGCCGATTCCTTTGCACATTTTGTTCGAGCCTCTTGTCACTGTTGGATACCAAGCTCCCCAAATCCACTGCCTTCCACCCCCAACATGGATGATTTTAAGGATGGAAATTTATTTTAAAATGTAGAAACCTTAGCGAATCTTACTAATCCTTCATATGTAAACTATCAATGTTTGGCGATATTTTTGTAAAAACATTCAAATTTCTAAGTATTTTATATAGTTTTTATAAAATTTTGGTGATTTATAAGGTAAAATAATTTTATCCTATAAAATTTGGGCGAATCATTTTAAAAATAACAAATCCGTTTTTTAGAAAAACCATGGAAAATTAGCCCATGAGCAAAATTTAGCCCCTAAAATCATCCCCCCTCAGACAAATCGCCAAACTGAGGTCGTCAATCAGATGATCATACATATCCTGTGCATGTACAATTCAAAACACCCCCGCACATGGGATGAGAGTCTTCCCTATGTCCAACATAGCTACAATCGAGCCCTGCATAGCTCAACTGGACACAACCCCTTTCAGGTGGGGCTGGGATTCCAACCATTGGGCCCCATGGATGTTGCACTACCCCTGGTGACCACCTCGACTGACTCATCCCTTGCTCCACCAAAAGCTAACCAATCCACGCGATTCATTGAGCAGATCCAACATATCCGCCAACAGGTTCAGGATATGCTATAGAAGTCTAATGCCAAGTATACGAAATGCCATGATCAACATTGGGTGCCACATAAGTTTCAAGTGGGAGACAAAGTTTGGTTTCACTTGCAAAAAGAACACCTTACAGGTCCCCATAGGAAGCTTCTCCCACTCCATTATGGGTCATACACCATCACCAAGTTTGTGGGTGACAATGCTTTTGAGCTCAACATTCTCACTTTCCTTGGCTTGCACCCAATTTTCAACATGGCTCTCCTTCAACCATATTTCCCACCATTATTGGACACCTCAGAGATAATAGAGCAGTTGACACCAATAAAGCTCAACCCTGACTGCATGAAACATGCATCCAGTGATCATATTTTGGACACACAGATCAAGGGCACTTGATAACAAAGGATCCATCTTTATTGAGTTGTCAAAGCAGGGCAACTCCTGCACCAAGGCAAGTGTCTCACCTGGGGCCAAATTCAGTAGAAATTTCCTCTGATGGGGGAACTCAACGCAATGGAGACCATTGCTTCCTAAGGATGGAGGATTGATCCAAGTGGATATCGGTCTCCACCCACCTTTTCCAACTTGCTCAAAATAGTTTTCTGGCAATTTTGACAATTTACTATTTTTAGCAGTTTTAACTTTCGGGGCCATTTTGAGGGCCTAAATGAAGGTTTTTCAGGATCAATCTTCTCAATGTTATACGAAGGCATGATTTATCCCCCAAAATGAATCTCCTCAATGATACCTTTCCAACGGACTATCGTGCACCTAAAACAAAGATCGTATGCAAAAGTTATGACCCTGGGAAGTTGATGTACTGACTTACCCAAACGGGGCCCACATGAATTTTGGCACTTCATATCCTAGGGTTAGGTTTTTGGATGTTTATGGTTTTTGAAATTCCTGTTTATTGTAAAAAGGAACCCGAAAACGGAGACATAGTCCACCAGGGACAAACTGCGTTATCGAGTTTTTGTGTTCAGATCTGATGCTTATGTCTCTTCATTTTTAAGTTTTCCCTTCTTTAATGGTGCACTTTAATTTATGCTCATTTAATACAATTCTTTATAAGTCACGATGAAAATATCCCGGATCATTTTGGTATTAGAGCATTCATCTTTGACTTGAATTGTTGAGTTTGAATCCTTACTAGGGCCAAGCATAAGCAGGGTGAAGAAACTCTAAAGAATTTCAATCTCGAAGTTGGTCGTGTATCCAATGTCCATAAGGAAGAAAATGACAGAAGAGGACAAGCATGATGAATAGGAGAAAAACTTTCACATGGTATTTTATCTCATGTCAGAAATGGTCGAGTGAATGTATGGAGATTACGAGAAGAGGATGAAGAAGAAAGGGAAGAAAAAGGAAGCACATCCAGATGATGATGCTTCGATAAACCAAGGGGCTAGACGAGATCCTCCTGAGTCTCTTTCTTCACCTTCAAAGTCTATTTCTTCTTCCTCTGAGAACTATCATCATTCTCATCATTCTAGCCATAAAGCCTCTTTTAAGAAACCATTATTAAAGCTTGATGTAAACTTTTCTTTACCTATGATTAATGGAGATGATAATCCCTAAAATCTAGATAATTAGATCCAATAGGTTGAAGTGTATTGTCGTGTCCATCATATTGATGAAGAGGAAGTTAAAGTGCAACTAGCTTCTTTTGGTTGGAAGGAACCACTCTCATATGGTGGGAGAGCAAGCTTCAGGACAGAAGTAAGTGTGGTAAGAGTATTTCCTCATGGTCGAAATTTAAATCAGCGATAACAAAGCAATTTTATCCATTAGGATATTTACATAAAGCAATGATGGAATGGAAAACTTTAAGGGAAAGTAAAGGACAAACTGTACAAAGTTTCACATAAGAATTTAGGAAGAGAGCTCTTGCATTGAACATTCCTTTGGATTCTTATGAGACTTTAATGAAGTATATTGGAGCACTTCACAGTTATATTCGACATACTTTGTTCTTGTTTAACCCCACTAGTCTTGACAAAGTTTGTGTGCAAGCCACTCACCTTGAGAACAATGGGAAACATGTTCAAGAAGATCCCACAAAGAAACCTTCCAATTTCCCACAAAAGACTTTTAATAAGTTTAAAAGGAAGGACAAGAAGACTACTACAGTGACGAGAGAAGGAGGCAAACCATCTTGCACTCATTGCAAGAAGAGCGGTCATGATGAAGAACATTGTTGGAAGCTGCATCCGGAAAAGAACCAAAATAGTTAGGTGGAAAGGGGAAGACAAAGACCGTTTCTACAGTACAGTAAGATCTTGGTTCCGATTCATGAGATGACGGAAAGATCACAGCGGTTGGAGTACAAGGTAAATATTCTCTTCATGCTAGATCTAGTTCCAATGATGAATCTCATGTTGATGAACGAAAGAGGAATGAGTTATTTCACATAAGAGTTGTATCTAAACATACTAAGATAGATATAGTATTTTATCAGGGTTCCCAAGTAAACTTAATATTTGAAGCACTTCTCAAGAAAATGGGTCTTGAAACGAAACCACATCTGAAACATTATTGTCTTGGTTGGGTATGTGACAAAGAAAAACTTAATGTCACCAAAGAATGTAGGATCAGATTTGCTATTGCTTCAAAATTGATTGATGAAGTTGATTTGGATGTTGTACCACTTTATATATGTGGCATAGTGTTGGGAAGTACTTATCTTTATGATAGAAAAACAATCTTCTTTCGACATGAGAACAAATACCATCTTACTAAGGGGGGAGTGGAATATATTGTTAGATCTCACAACATGAGGGTAAATACAACACTTGTTAGTGCAGGGAAAATGAAAAGACTCAGAAACACTAATAAGAGATATGTATTCATGGTCGTCAGAGAGAAAGATGTCGGGACATCCGACGCTTTCCAAGGGTGTGATCCATCTAAAAAAAAGGAATTAATTGATATTGTTTATAAGTATGATGATATTTTTCAGGAACCAAATGGATTACATCCTAAGAGGGAAAACCAACATGAGATACATCTTCAGCAGGATTCTTCTCTTCCTAATTTGGGCATGTACAGGATGTCAATTGTGGAGATGACAGAGATCAAGAAGCAGGTACAGGGCTTATTGGATCAAGGGGTCATCAAGCCCAGTTCATCTCCTTGTGGTTCTTTGATCATGATGGTGCCAAAGAAAGATGGAACATGGAAAATGTGTGTTGATTACCGGGCCTTAAATAAAATCACGGTGAAAAATCGATACCCTACTCCTTGCATAGATGATTTACTTGATCAATTGAAGAATGTTTTCTATTTCACTAAGTTGGATTTGTGCAGTGGATATCATCAAATCAAAGTCGCATAATAGGATTCATGGAAAATTGCCTTTAAAACCAAACATGGTTTGTTTGAGTGGTTGGTTATGCCGTTTGTTCTTTGTAATGCTCTGACAACTTTCATGCATGTAATGAATGATATATTCATGCCTTTCATATATGACATTTTGATTGTATATTTAGAAGACATTCTTCTTTTTAGTAGGAGTTGGGATGAGCATGTGAGGCATGTAAAGAAAGTATTGGATACTTTGCAAAGGGGAAATTTATATGTAAAATTGTCTAAATGTGAATTTGGTAAGACTGCACTTGTATAGTTAGGTCATATTGTAGGAGGAGGACAATTGAAAATTAACCCTTCCAAAGTTGATGTAGTTGTAAATTGGCCTGAGCTAAAAAGTGTAACTAAAGTTCGAAGCTTCTTAGGTCAAGTCCAGTATTGGAGGAGATTCATTCCCAACTTCTCCTTCATAGCAGCTCCTCTGCATGCCTTAACCAATGTGAAGAACACTTTTCAGTGGGAAGGAAAGAAACAAAAATCTTTCGACACTTTGAAGGGAAAGATCATTATTGCATCAGTATTAGCACTGCCTAATCTTCAACAGCCTTTTGAGATCGAGACAAATGTCAGTGGATATGCTATGGGTGCATTACTAATGCAATATCGTAAGCCTATCTGTTACCACTTTGAAACTTTTAACCAAGTTGTTGTTAACTATCCTACATATGATAAAGAGTTGTATGCATTAGTCCAAAGTGTAAAGAAATGGAAGCACTACTTGTTAGGGAAGGAAACCATTATACATATAGATCACCAACCCTTACAATATCTTCAAGAACAGACCAAATTGCAACAATCTCGGCACTACATGTGGATGGGTTTTCTACAATAGTTTCACTTGGTAATCAAGTACAAAAAGAGTACAAGTAACAAGGTAACTAATATGCTTTCTAGACTTCCTATTGTTTCTTCTATTATTTTGAAGAATGCTTCTTTTTCTCATGAAGATGCCATCGAAGAATATTTTAAAAAAGTATTTACGAAGCTAACCCTTGGTGCACAAATAGAGAACTATTGTCTGCAGGGAAAGTTACTTTACCATCTTGGAAAGCTATGTATTCCTACAAGTGAATGAGTCAATGCAATACGAGAATCTCATACTTCTCTTGTGTCTGGGAATTTTGGGGTAGGAAAAACTATGGCTCATTTGCAAAGGTTTTGTTACTGGCCTCAAATGAAAGAAATTGTAACTAAATATGAAAAGCGGTGTGTGATGTGTTCTACTTGTAATCCCACTAATAGAAATACTCACCACTTCCTGTTCCATCCCATCCATGGGAAAGTATATCCATGGAGTTTGTATGGGGTTTACCCATGACCAAAGGGTGTCATGATTATTTGTATGTTGTAGTGGATAGGTTCAGCAAGATGTGTATCTTGATGCCTTGTAAAGAACATATCATTGCTGAGCAGACTACTAATCTCTTCTTTCAACATGTTTGGGTTCACTTTGGATTACCCACATCTATCATCTCGGATCAAAATACTAGATTCCTAGGGGAATTTTAGATTAGCTTGTGGAGAATGATGGACACCAAATTGAGGGGATCATTGCTTTCCATCCATGGACCGATGGATAGACAGAGGTGGTAAATTGAACAATGGTACTTTTTCTTCGAGGCTACTACAACAAGCGTCCCAAGGTATGGGATGAACAGATACCCTATGTATATCATGCGTACAACCAATATTTACATTCATCCACTCAGATTTCACCTTTTGAGACATGTTTTGGGTACCTACCAAAGGTTCCTCTGGACTTGATGTACGAGAGAGATGTTGATGTAAATGAAGAATGAGTAGAGGATAGAGCCTGCAAGTTCATCCAGAGGATTCAACAGATACACCAGGTAGTTAGGGAATAGTTGGAGAAAATTCAAGCACAGTATAAAGCTCGACATGACAAGCACGGGGTTGATCATCAGTTCTAGGTTGGAGACCGAGTATGGCTTCACATCAGAAAGGAGAGGTTGAAGGGTGAAGGAAAAAAAGTCAATCCCATTCATTATGGACCCTTCACTATCTTGGAGAAGAGTGGTACCAATTCTTTTCATCTAGATCTTCCACCTTATATGCAAATTTACTCAGTTGTGAACATTAAGAACTTGAAACTTTTTGAGCCTCCCATGATCATGGATCAAGACGAGGAAGTTTCAATACCATCAGTTGATGAGTTTTCACCTGAGTACTTGGATGAGCTACAAGAAGATATCATCCTAGATAGGAGGACGAGGAATTCACGTAGGGGTGATGTTGATTATCTTCGAGTAGGCTTAAAAGGCATACATCCAATCAAGGCAAAGTGGATTGAGAAGGACAAAGTGAGGGGACTCTTCTCTCACTTACCAGTTGATTGATGAAATCTTTTGGTGGTCCAAAAATTTCTCAGTGCGAAGGCGTGATCCAAAGAGGATCCATAGAAGGATAAGAATAATTCATAACTCACAGAGGCAACTCAGAACACTCAGAATGGCTCCAAAAGACAAAGAAAGGGAAAAAAATCAAAGTTCCCCAAACTCAGTGAAAACACCATGATTGCGAAGAGCGCATCACAATCTTTCTAATGGTGCAAACGGCTCATGAAACAAAGTTACGATTTGAAAGATATTCACGGTCAAAGTTGCGGTCAAAAATGCCCAGTTAGCAAGGGACACATCAACATTTGTATTGTTGACGTCAACAACTAACATGGTAGGGTGATGTCATCGTATGAGATGTTGATGTCAGTATACCACATGGCAACACCATAGGCTTCCATGTGTCACCTTCCATTGGGATTTTCAGTGGACCATGTGGACCAATAGAAAAGTGCCCGTGGCACCACCCCAGGGAGCACCACATGTCGGTACGAAAATGACAGAGAAGCCACGTCAACATACAGGTGGGTGTATCAGTGTGTGCCACATAGCCCAATCATCGAGCGAAATGTGGCATCCCAGGAATGCCCAATGTTGGCCCGTGAACAAATTTAGTTTTTAAAAAAATGGCAGGTCCGCCAATTCTTGTGGACCACGCCAATTTTAAATCGTTGGCAGAACATTCTAGCGGGTCGCTAAACTTAGTGGAGGGCGGATACAATGTACCAAATATAAATATAACAAACAACCAAAATGAATTCCAATGGGTTCATCCACAGAACCTCCGCCTTACCCAACGTTTTAATAACTCTACCATAACCAACGCGCCTACCGGTGTTGCTTGGTATATCCACCGGTTTTATTATTTAAAAAGTGAAATCTGCCCATAGACGGGGGGAGGTGCGATCGTACCGAACAACCGTGAGCATGGATTACAAGGCAACGACTATCATAATTGCACGTGCATAGGGCACGCAAACCGAGACAAAATTCCTCTTGGGCCCGTGAGTGCCAGAGTCGGATCAGAGTGTGGAGACAGTCATTTTTGGGTAATTCGATGCGAGGAATTGAATGGTGATGTTCGTTTTCTGATCTGAGCATTATTTCTGTAGCTTGATTTCAGAATGAGGTATATTCATGTATTTGCCAAATTCTTTTGCTGAGTTAAAGAAAGAGCCTACCCATTTGAGAACAGGACCTGAAGATGTAGTCCACTAGAGACAAACTCCATTATCAAGTTTTTGTGTTCAGATCTGATGCTTATGTCTCTTCATTTTTAAGTTTTCCCTTCTTTAATGGTGCACTTTAATTTATGCTTATTTAATACAATTCTTTATAAGTCATGATGAAAAGATCCCGGATCAACCATGCAACTATTATCTAGAATAAAATGGGATAGAACTATGAATGGGAGGTTTGAATAAGTAAGTTATCACTTGAATGTTCAAGGGAGGTATATAGTACTTTTGAAGACACCTCTTACAAATACTTTTGTTATACATTATTTTGTCACAACTGACAATGTTCACCTACTTTCCATCATCCAAATCTTCAAAGCCATGATCACTGAAGAAATAATTTTCCTTGAAAGAAGCCACAATGTATTTAAAAACACTTTTTGTGAAAGTGTCGCATGTTGCACGACTACAACATGCGACACTCTTAAGTGTCACATGTTGCACCACAACAGCATGTGACAATTTCTCATATTGTTGGTTCACAGGGTGTGACACTGTTTGAAAGGGAGGAAAAAGAAGAAATTTGTGAATTTTCTATAAGTGAAGCTTTGTATATGAGGTTTCCTCTGATCAGTTTGGATATCACACATACTCTTGGTTTGAGGGGATCCTAACCTCTTATCCTAACCTCCTCTTCAATCTATAAAAGGAGACTTCTCTCATGAGAAAAGGTTAATAGCTAATGGAGAATAACTAGTAGTGAAGAGTGGTCGATAGATTTAGCTTATGATTTGTGATTAGAAGATTTTTCTTTGGCCTTGAGAGGTTCTTCTGTTAAAGTAGTCAGTTGATGGTGATGGAACTCATGGAAACAATGTGGGTATTGGAGAAATGAACCATTGGAAAGAGCCTCACAACACCAAGGTGCTAGTTGTAACTCTTCCATTATTATTAATGCAATAGCATGTTTCCTTTCCTATAGAGATTGTTGATTGTAAATGGTCTTTATTACATTTCTCCTTGGCCATTTGTATAGATTTGTCGAAATACTATTGTTTCTTTCACTAGTTAACTTGTCTTCTTATATAGGTTTCTGTTAAAAAATCTATGGTTCAAGCTACAATTTATAATTAATGAGGGAAACCATCAATAAGAAGGTATGAGTCCTTACTTATCAATATTTTTATTGTATGAATCTAAGGAAAGTAATATGCTCTGTGTTGTTTTGTTCTAGCTTTGGGTTCCCAAGCTAGGGAGATTGGCCTGTGTCTACATTGATTAATTTGTCCAATAACAACTTTACTCTGTGAAAAAATGGGTCTTTATTAAGTGGAATACAAAGAATAGGTTGATGTACATAAGTGAAACTATAGTAATATATTTGTTGTGAGGTAGTGAAATTAATAAAAATAAAGACTTATCTTTATTAAGTGAATATATGTGAGACAATGGTACTAATTTTTTTGTGAAATAGTGGTACTATATTGGATGTAAGATAATGGTAGTATAATTGGTGAGGACTATGGCTTGATTTTTTCTTTTTAGGTATTGTTGTGGCTTAGCATTGACCAAGTGCTATCATAAAAAAGATTTTAGCATAAGACAAATCCATAGGAGACAAGAGACCATAATTAGCATAAGACAAATCCGTAAGATCCAAGAGACCATAGAAGAATTCTGCAAAAGCATAAGTACATAAAGGTTGAGGAGTAATTTTATATGTTCTCTACACCTAGTTCTATGATCCTTTGCATATGTCTCTAAAGGTGCAAACTATTTTGTATCCTTTATATGAATGGATTACACTTGTATATTTTCTAGTATATTCGAAAATCTTCTATAACCACTCCAATCACTTATATATAGGAGAATTGTAATGATGTAAAGAAGGGCCTTTTGATAAATTAGAGATGATTATCATTGTTGTTACCTAGAATATAGAATCACTTAGTCTCTCATGAGTTTTTCATGAGAGTTACTCTCTCATCAGTTTTTTATTAGAGTCATGTTGTATGAATCATTCCACTAATGGAGACTTGTTTTACTTATGCATTTATCTTGTTATCCTTATATGGATTTGTGCTTATGCTATATGTGAATTATCTATTTGGGGTTTTGATTGTTATGAATGTTGTTAGTTTTGATAGTTCCATAAGTAAAGGAATACAATTTCCACTAAATATTTAACATGTTACATCTTAATCATATGAAAACTATCATATATGCCTTCAGTCAAATCTAGATGCTAACACATTAAACTTGGAACTATAAACCTCAAATTTGTCATAAAATCAACAACATGGTTCCATTGTAGGACTTTTAACTAACTCAAAATAATGCATATGTAGTGGAGGCTAAAAAACGCTGTAGCAAGCAAATGCACTACATCAAAACACATATACTACCATTATCTCCCAACAAATTTTGATCTAGCAAGTAAAAAGACTTACCATGCAGATGTTACAAATCTTTTGCAATTTCTTCCTTTACGTATTCATGATCTTCTACTATCAAATGTCTCTACTTTTTATCCGAAGGGATTTAAGAGACATTTATATAAAAAAGTTTGATAGAGCACATTTGTGATTATTTTACTTATTCAATGACACGAAATGATTTTGATTATCAGTATGAATACAAATTGTGAAAATGTCACCCGTCCATCCTTTTAGACTTTCCAAATTTGATGTTAAAGGTGTAAAGAAAATTACCACATGGATAACGGGTAGCCAAACATTCAAAGCGAGGTTGCTTTTTCATCCTTCGATGTTGGTTCTTCAGAATTTACTGCATTGTTCACCCACCAATAGGGAAAGTGAGACGGCTTTAGACAGTCACGAGAGGAGATAACTTAGTTTTACCCCCACTCATGAACTTCCTATGAAAGGCCCTGTATATTCACACAATCGCTTTTGGTTCAAAAATCGATGAAGACCTCTTTCTATTAAATTTCATCATTAATACTGTATTTACCTTCAAATTAAAAACAATTTACTCAACTTCACATCTCTTTTAGAATCCCCAAAGTTCGAAGTCTCTTCAAACTAAAGTTTATGATGGTTTCATTGATAAAGGGAGAGATCCATTACTAAAGGTTTTGAAGTCTCTTCAAACTAAAGTTTAGGTTGGTTTCATTGATAAAGGGAGAGATCCAGATACATTAATAAAGGTTTATTACAATGTAATTTTCACTTCACTTCATCTCAATTGTGAAAATATATCACTTTTCTATGTTCATTTTTATCACCTCGAATATTAAAATGGAAAGAGACGAACTCATTTTTTTTAATCTAGTCTCTTCTCATTTTTCGTGCACCTCCTTGAAAAACCATGTCTTCACTGCACTATTCGAGTTGGAATTTAATATTAAAAGAATCAAATTAATGTAATGAAAGGCTGGCATATTCCTGAGGCGAGATAGAATTCAACGTATTTCGCGGCGTGTTTGGTTCAAATGTGATTTAGTACCGATATTCTTAGAGTATTTGAGAAGTTAGATCATAAAAAAATTAATCTAAGGTCACTACGAGAATTTCCCACGTATTTTAGTAATGCCAGCATTATCGACGGGCAAATTAATCAATAGAAAAACTCTCTCAGGAAATTATGGGGATATATTCTGAAGCGATCGCTGGGTCTCGATACTCGTCTAGTGTGTTCCACGCAAGGGCGCGGGGTGTGAAATGAGCACTTACTTAAGGCTTACATTAAGCACGCCTTCTAATCATGAATTTCGTCTAATCCAGATTGTGAACTTCCTATATAAATTCGTGGAAGCTTTCATGTGGCAATCAAGGCGGACCGCTTGATGATTCATGATTGCTTTTGGGAACAATTGGAATTGGGTTTGATAATCTATAAGAGTGAAAAATGGCCTATGAATTGATGTTGGCGTTTTTCCTGATCTTAGTTATAATTTCACAAATCAAGAGCGACTGGGTACTAAATCCAAGAAATTCTCATGTGAGGATTCGGCGATCATTACAGGCCGATGCGAAAGATGTTGCCACAAACGCCATGGAAGACAGCTTGAGTGTAGATCGAAGATCTTTGGCTTCAATCAACCGTCTGGATCGGTCTGGATATAACGTGATGCAGAGACGAGCCCTTGATGATTGCCAGGAGTTATTGCAGCGAACTTCGGACCTTGTCACAGAATGCCTGTCGAAGATGAAAGGCTACAAGGAAAAATCTTTGAAACGGAACCAGACAGTCTATTTGCAGACTTGGATTAGCGCAGCCCTCACTAATCAGGATACCTGTCTGGAAGGCCTGAAGGAGGCAAACATAAACCTCAAGAATTTATCGGTGGCCAGCAGTGTGTCAAATACGTCTCGGTCTGTAAGTAAATCATTGCGTTTTTTGAGGAACATTCCTGTGAGCGAGGGGAATCCTCAGAAGCGTTATGTCCACAATCGTCTTCTGTCGTCAGAACTGATGGGAGACCGCCATGTTCGTTTTGAGGATGATTTTAATTCACATTATGGACCGGTGAATGACGGTTTTCCTTCTTGGATCTCAGATGCTAATCGAAGAAGGCTTCTACAAACCAGCTTAGATGATGGTGGCATTTTGGCGGACGGTATCGTGACCGTGGCTCAGAATGGCAGCGGTAATTACACGACTATCACTGATGCAATTAATGCTTCTCCAAACAACAGCACAGACACATATGTGATATATGTTACGGAAGGTATCTACCAGGAAAACATACAGATACCCAAATCTAAGACTAATATCATGTTGATTGGTGATGGGATAAACGCCACCGTTATTACTGGCAATAGAAGCGTTGTGGATGGATGGACTACGTTCAATTCTGCAACATTTGGTAAGTCGCTACAGTATCTGTTTCCATTTCGTTGGCACTTTATTTTATTTCTTCATCATTTATTTGCCTACCAAGAACATGAAAGACGTACATTCATAACTTTCCAACTTTCAAATCCCACTGACCTAGTTTGGTGAGCAATAAGCAGCATGCTGGGTAGTATTCAATGAATGATTGGCAGGTGATGATTGGCGAGTAGTATATACATCAGTGGTATATACATCAGTGTATATACCAACTGTTACAACATTGAATGTTTACCCGTAGATTGATTGTTGTTAGCAGTTCAATTTTGTTTTTCATGAACAGTCTCTTTTAATATGTATTAAATAGGTTCAATGCAGGTATTGCACTGTTTTTGTTGACTTATTTTAAAGTTTTATTTTTTTTTCTTGTTTGTATTAGATATAGAAAATTGGTAATGTAATTATTGACAAGTAATTTCAGTGTTTAAATAATGTGTTTGAATACATAATCTTAATTGTTCATAAACAATATTAATCTTTAAAATTTATAATTCCAACCATTTTTTTAAATTTTTAATCCAATTAGATTTTAGATAAAACCCATTGAAAAAAAAAAGTAAATATGAGACTACATCCATACCCATAAGTTTTCCCATTGATTCAGCTCTCATAGGTTTTCTTATTTCATACTCCATCCCGATTCAAATTTTGAAAACTAAATGTAAAAATTGAAAATTTTCCCATTGATTCAGCTCTCATGGATTTTCTTATTTCATACTCCATCCCGATTCAAATTTTGAAAACTAAATGTAAAAATTGAAAATGTAACGTAGATTTGTCATTCAGATTCTCAAAGTTAAATGTTATAGTTCTTCAAAGTTCAAGTCTTAAAAAATATGAGTAAATCTTGATATTTAATTAAGGTTAGCACTATCATAGATTCTATTTTACCCTGTTTGAGGTCCCCAACTGCAAAATTACTTCCGTCTCATAGAGTCCAGCTGCTACAATCACCACCTTCAATACAATCACCACCTTCAATATAGATTCAGAAATGTATGCATTATAAATGAAATTATATTAATTTATTTTACTATGATTACTTTAGTTTGAAATAATTTATTAACATTAAATAAAACAGTCTATTTAACTTTAACCTAAAATGAACCTGTAGCTGCTATTCTTAAATGCAATAAACTAAACTTGTAATCATTACTTTCTAGAAAGTTCGGTCATCAAAATCCTGTGGAGAAAATAAATTTAGTTTGAAATAATTTATTAACATTAAATAAAACATTCTATTTAATTTTAACATAAAATGTATAAAATGTAGGTGTAGTTGCTATTCTTAAAGGTTTTGGCTAGCTATTCTAAGAAATGGTTTTTTTTTTCTACATTTAGCTATATAAATTTACATGAATCATTATTTTTAGTTGTTCAAAATTTATTTTTAAATGTAGAAATGGATTTAGCATGCTCAAAATTTCCTAAGGTACTAGGATTCTACAAAAACAATCACTTAAATCTAGGAATCCAACATTCTGTGGCCTAATTTTTGGCAAATATCTCTGAAAAAATCTTCACTTAGTAGATTCTTTAGCCTATGACATTCTTAATGGCTTTGGCTAGTTGTTTTACGAAATGGCTTCTTTGGTCGGAATGGCTATATAAAATTACATGAATCACTATTTTTTGTTGTTCAAAATCCATTTCTGAATGTAGAAATAGATCCAGCATGCTGAAAATTTTTCAGGACACTAGGATTTTACAAAAATAATCACTTAAATCTACCAATCCAACAATTTGTAGCCTAATTTTAGACAAATATCCCACCAAAAAATCTTCATTTAGTAGATTTTTTAGCTTACTATATTCTTAAAAACTTTGACTAATTATTTTACCATATAACTTTTTTTTCTATAGAAATATAAATTTACATTAATCACTATTTTTCTTTGTATACAATAAACTAAAATTTATTGAATCGTCAAAAAAATAATCGTGTGAAAAAAAGGTTAGATAGAGTATTAAAAAAAACACAAATAAATTAAACTAAACAAAACTTTTATAAATATAAAAACGAATACAAACAAATTTAAACACTTTAAGCACAGTACAGATATTCTGCCAGAACCTTGGAATCATGAAATGCCTGCCTAGATTGTCATCGTTTGGATGTGATAATTCCACCTACCTTACTGTCAGTTCATGGTTTCGGGAAGAATTTCAGCTGGTGCGTAGTTCTTGCCAAATTTAAGCACCTATTATTGTCCTAAGCACTGATTGCCATACTAATTCATTTTGTAATTGCAGCTGTAGTTGGGTTAGGGTTTCTCGCGCGCGACATCACCATACAGAACACGGCAGGAGCAGTGAAGCATCAAGCCGTTGCTTTAAGAGTGGGATCAGATCTATCGGCGTTCTACCGCTGTAGCTTCGAAGGTTACCAAGACACTCTGTACGCACACTCTTTCCGCCAATTCTACAGGGAATGCGACATATATGGCACAGTAGATTTCATCTTCGGCAATGCCGCTGTAGTGTTCCAGAATTGCAATCTTCTGGCCAGGATGCCAATGGCCGGCCAGAGTATTGCTTTTACAGCTCAAGGTAGGACAGACCCAAATCAGAATACCGGAACCTCTATACAGAATTGTACCGTCACTGCTGCGCCTGATCTCGTTCCCGTGGAGAGCTCTTTCCAAGTATTCCTGGGGAGGCCATGGAAAGAATACTCTCGTACAGTTTATATTCAGTCTTTTTTAGACAACTTGATCCAACCCGCAGGTTGGCTTGAATGGTCCGGAGACTTTGCCTTGAGCACGTTATATTATGGGGAATACATGAACACGGGGCCCGGGTCAAATACTACAAATAGAGTTCAATGGCCTGGCTATCATGTCATGAACACCTTTGATGCTCAGAATTTTACAGTGTCCGCATTCATTTCTGGGGACGGATGGTTACCAGCAACCTCTGTGCCCTACGACGCTGGCTTGGATTAAGCACAATAAGCTATATCTGTCCTCCAAGATTTAATGTCTCGAAACATCCAATAAAATAAAATTGTCAGAAACAAATAAAGCCTCCTAGAAACATTTTGCTCCTTGGCGATTGTATGTTACCGTTGCCGATAAATCTAATGCCAACATTTTGCTCATTGGCGATTGTGTGTTACCATTGCCGATAAATCTAATGCCATAAATGTACATATGGATCACGAGTAACGGTATCATAACGCGCATTTCCGAACTTAACTCGATGGTAGCGTTGGAGCATCCAACAGGAATAGAAATTCAGTTTGAT
>JASDQU010307557.1:53699-66518 GCA_032191745.1 Picea mariana
AATGGATTACACTTGTATATTTTCTAGTATATTCGAAAATCTTCTATAACCACTCCAATCACTTATATATAGGAGAATTGTAATGATGTAAAGAAGGGCCTTTTGATAAATTAGAGATGATTATCATTGTTGTTACCTAGAATATAGAATCACTTAGTCTCTCATGAGTTTTTCATGAGAGTTACTCTCTCATCAGTTTTTTATTAGAGTCATGTTGTATGAATCATTCCACTAATGGAGACTTGTTTTACTTATGCATTTATCTTGTTATCCTTATATGGATTTGTGCTTATGCTATATGTGAATTATCTATTTGGGGTTTTGATTGTTATGAATGTTGTTAGTTTTGATAGTTCCATAAGTAAAGGAATACAATTTCCACTAAATATTTAACATGTTACATCTTAATCATATGAAAACTATCATATATGCCTTCAGTCAAATCTAGATGCTAACACATTAAACTTGGAACTATAAACCTCAAATTTGTCATAAAATCAACAACATGGTTCCATTGTAGGACTTTTAACTAACTCAAAATAATGCATATGTAGTGGAGGCTAAAAAACGCTGTAGCAAGCAAATGCACTACATCAAAACACATATACTACCATTATCTCCCAACAAATTTTGATCTAGCAAGTAAAAAGACTTACCATGCAGATGTTACAAATCTTTTGCAATTTCTTCCTTTACGTATTCATGATCTTCTACTATCAAATGTCTCTACTTTTTATCCGAAGGGATTTAAGAGACATTTATATAAAAAAGTTTGATAGAGCACATTTGTGATTATTTTACTTATTCAATGACACGAAATGATTTTGATTATCAGTATGAATACAAATTGTGAAAATGTCACCCGTCCATCCTTTTAGACTTTCCAAATTTGATGTTAAAGGTGTAAAGAAAATTACCACATGGATAACGGGTAGCCAAACATTCAAAGCGAGGTTGCTTTTTCATCCTTCGATGTTGGTTCTTCAGAATTTACTGCATTGTTCACCCACCAATAGGGAAAGTGAGACGGCTTTAGACAGTCACGAGAGGAGATAACTTAGTTTTACCCCCACTCATGAACTTCCTATGAAAGGCCCTGTATATTCACACAATCGCTTTTGGTTCAAAAATCGATGAAGACCTCTTTCTATTAAATTTCATCATTAATACTGTATTTACCTTCAAATTAAAAACAATTTACTCAACTTCACATCTCTTTTAGAATCCCCAAAGTTCGAAGTCTCTTCAAACTAAAGTTTATGATGGTTTCATTGATAAAGGGAGAGATCCATTACTAAAGGTTTTGAAGTCTCTTCAAACTAAAGTTTAGGTTGGTTTCATTGATAAAGGGAGAGATCCAGATACATTAATAAAGGTTTATTACAATGTAATTTTCACTTCACTTCATCTCAATTGTGAAAATATATCACTTTTCTATGTTCATTTTTATCACCTCGAATATTAAAATGGAAAGAGACGAACTCATTTTTTTTAATCTAGTCTCTTCTCATTTTTCGTGCACCTCCTTGAAAAACCATGTCTTCACTGCACTATTCGAGTTGGAATTTAATATTAAAAGAATCAAATTAATGTAATGAAAGGCTGGCATATTCCTGAGGCGAGATAGAATTCAACGTATTTCGCGGCGTGTTTGGTTCAAATGTGATTTAGTACCGATATTCTTAGAGTATTTGAGAAGTTAGATCATAAAAAAATTAATCTAAGGTCACTACGAGAATTTCCCACGTATTTTAGTAATGCCAGCATTATCGACGGGCAAATTAATCAATAGAAAAACTCTCTCAGGAAATTATGGGGATATATTCTGAAGCGATCGCTGGGTCTCGATACTCGTCTAGTGTGTTCCACGCAAGGGCGCGGGGTGTGAAATGAGCACTTACTTAAGGCTTACATTAAGCACGCCTTCTAATCATGAATTTCGTCTAATCCAGATTGTGAACTTCCTATATAAATTCGTGGAAGCTTTCATGTGGCAATCAAGGCGGACCGCTTGATGATTCATGATTGCTTTTGGGAACAATTGGAATTGGGTTTGATAATCTATAAGAGTGAAAAATGGCCTATGAATTGATGTTGGCGTTTTTCCTGATCTTAGTTATAATTTCACAAATCAAGAGCGACTGGGTACTAAATCCAAGAAATTCTCATGTGAGGATTCGGCGATCATTACAGGCCGATGCGAAAGATGTTGCCACAAACGCCATGGAAGACAGCTTGAGTGTAGATCGAAGATCTTTGGCTTCAATCAACCGTCTGGATCGGTCTGGATATAACGTGATGCAGAGACGAGCCCTTGATGATTGCCAGGAGTTATTGCAGCGAACTTCGGACCTTGTCACAGAATGCCTGTCGAAGATGAAAGGCTACAAGGAAAAATCTTTGAAACGGAACCAGACAGTCTATTTGCAGACTTGGATTAGCGCAGCCCTCACTAATCAGGATACCTGTCTGGAAGGCCTGAAGGAGGCAAACATAAACCTCAAGAATTTATCGGTGGCCAGCAGTGTGTCAAATACGTCTCGGTCTGTAAGTAAATCATTGCGTTTTTTGAGGAACATTCCTGTGAGCGAGGGGAATCCTCAGAAGCGTTATGTCCACAATCGTCTTCTGTCGTCAGAACTGATGGGAGACCGCCATGTTCGTTTTGAGGATGATTTTAATTCACATTATGGACCGGTGAATGACGGTTTTCCTTCTTGGATCTCAGATGCTAATCGAAGAAGGCTTCTACAAACCAGCTTAGATGATGGTGGCATTTTGGCGGACGGTATCGTGACCGTGGCTCAGAATGGCAGCGGTAATTACACGACTATCACTGATGCAATTAATGCTTCTCCAAACAACAGCACAGACACATATGTGATATATGTTACGGAAGGTATCTACCAGGAAAACATACAGATACCCAAATCTAAGACTAATATCATGTTGATTGGTGATGGGATAAACGCCACCGTTATTACTGGCAATAGAAGCGTTGTGGATGGATGGACTACGTTCAATTCTGCAACATTTGGTAAGTCGCTACAGTATCTGTTTCCATTTCGTTGGCACTTTATTTTATTTCTTCATCATTTATTTGCCTACCAAGAACATGAAAGACGTACATTCATAACTTTCCAACTTTCAAATCCCACTGACCTAGTTTGGTGAGCAATAAGCAGCATGCTGGGTAGTATTCAATGAATGATTGGCAGGTGATGATTGGCGAGTAGTATATACATCAGTGGTATATACATCAGTGTATATACCAACTGTTACAACATTGAATGTTTACCCGTAGATTGATTGTTGTTAGCAGTTCAATTTTGTTTTTCATGAACAGTCTCTTTTAATATGTATTAAATAGGTTCAATGCAGGTATTGCACTGTTTTTGTTGACTTATTTTAAAGTTTTATTTTTTTTTCTTGTTTGTATTAGATATAGAAAATTGGTAATGTAATTATTGACAAGTAATTTCAGTGTTTAAATAATGTGTTTGAATACATAATCTTAATTGTTCATAAACAATATTAATCTTTAAAATTTATAATTCCAACCATTTTTTTAAATTTTTAATCCAATTAGATTTTAGATAAAACCCATTGAAAAAAAAAAGTAAATATGAGACTACATCCATACCCATAAGTTTTCCCATTGATTCAGCTCTCATAGGTTTTCTTATTTCATACTCCATCCCGATTCAAATTTTGAAAACTAAATGTAAAAATTGAAAATTTTCCCATTGATTCAGCTCTCATGGATTTTCTTATTTCATACTCCATCCCGATTCAAATTTTGAAAACTAAATGTAAAAATTGAAAATGTAACGTAGATTTGTCATTCAGATTCTCAAAGTTAAATGTTATAGTTCTTCAAAGTTCAAGTCTTAAAAAATATGAGTAAATCTTGATATTTAATTAAGGTTAGCACTATCATAGATTCTATTTTACCCTGTTTGAGGTCCCCAACTGCAAAATTACTTCCGTCTCATAGAGTCCAGCTGCTACAATCACCACCTTCAATACAATCACCACCTTCAATATAGATTCAGAAATGTATGCATTATAAATGAAATTATATTAATTTATTTTACTATGATTACTTTAGTTTGAAATAATTTATTAACATTAAATAAAACAGTCTATTTAACTTTAACCTAAAATGAACCTGTAGCTGCTATTCTTAAATGCAATAAACTAAACTTGTAATCATTACTTTCTAGAAAGTTCGGTCATCAAAATCCTGTGGAGAAAATAAATTTAGTTTGAAATAATTTATTAACATTAAATAAAACATTCTATTTAATTTTAACATAAAATGTATAAAATGTAGGTGTAGTTGCTATTCTTAAAGGTTTTGGCTAGCTATTCTAAGAAATGGTTTTTTTTTTCTACATTTAGCTATATAAATTTACATGAATCATTATTTTTAGTTGTTCAAAATTTATTTTTAAATGTAGAAATGGATTTAGCATGCTCAAAATTTCCTAAGGTACTAGGATTCTACAAAAACAATCACTTAAATCTAGGAATCCAACATTCTGTGGCCTAATTTTTGGCAAATATCTCTGAAAAAATCTTCACTTAGTAGATTCTTTAGCCTATGACATTCTTAATGGCTTTGGCTAGTTGTTTTACGAAATGGCTTCTTTGGTCGGAATGGCTATATAAAATTACATGAATCACTATTTTTTGTTGTTCAAAATCCATTTCTGAATGTAGAAATAGATCCAGCATGCTGAAAATTTTTCAGGACACTAGGATTTTACAAAAATAATCACTTAAATCTACCAATCCAACAATTTGTAGCCTAATTTTAGACAAATATCCCACCAAAAAATCTTCATTTAGTAGATTTTTTAGCTTACTATATTCTTAAAAACTTTGACTAATTATTTTACCATATAACTTTTTTTTCTATAGAAATATAAATTTACATTAATCACTATTTTTCTTTGTATACAATAAACTAAAATTTATTGAATCGTCAAAAAAATAATCGTGTGAAAAAAAGGTTAGATAGAGTATTAAAAAAAACACAAATAAATTAAACTAAACAAAACTTTTATAAATATAAAAACGAATACAAACAAATTTAAACACTTTAAGCACAGTACAGATATTCTGCCAGAACCTTGGAATCATGAAATGCCTGCCTAGATTGTCATCGTTTGGATGTGATAATTCCACCTACCTTACTGTCAGTTCATGGTTTCGGGAAGAATTTCAGCTGGTGCGTAGTTCTTGCCAAATTTAAGCACCTATTATTGTCCTAAGCACTGATTGCCATACTAATTCATTTTGTAATTGCAGCTGTAGTTGGGTTAGGGTTTCTCGCGCGCGACATCACCATACAGAACACGGCAGGAGCAGTGAAGCATCAAGCCGTTGCTTTAAGAGTGGGATCAGATCTATCGGCGTTCTACCGCTGTAGCTTCGAAGGTTACCAAGACACTCTGTACGCACACTCTTTCCGCCAATTCTACAGGGAATGCGACATATATGGCACAGTAGATTTCATCTTCGGCAATGCCGCTGTAGTGTTCCAGAATTGCAATCTTCTGGCCAGGATGCCAATGGCCGGCCAGAGTATTGCTTTTACAGCTCAAGGTAGGACAGACCCAAATCAGAATACCGGAACCTCTATACAGAATTGTACCGTCACTGCTGCGCCTGATCTCGTTCCCGTGGAGAGCTCTTTCCAAGTATTCCTGGGGAGGCCATGGAAAGAATACTCTCGTACAGTTTATATTCAGTCTTTTTTAGACAACTTGATCCAACCCGCAGGTTGGCTTGAATGGTCCGGAGACTTTGCCTTGAGCACGTTATATTATGGGGAATACATGAACACGGGGCCCGGGTCAAATACTACAAATAGAGTTCAATGGCCTGGCTATCATGTCATGAACACCTTTGATGCTCAGAATTTTACAGTGTCCGCATTCATTTCTGGGGACGGATGGTTACCAGCAACCTCTGTGCCCTACGACGCTGGCTTGGATTAAGCACAATAAGCTATATCTGTCCTCCAAGATTTAATGTCTCGAAACATCCAATAAAATAAAATTGTCAGAAACAAATAAAGCCTCCTAGAAACATTTTGCTCCTTGGCGATTGTATGTTACCGTTGCCGATAAATCTAATGCCAACATTTTGCTCATTGGCGATTGTGTGTTACCATTGCCGATAAATCTAATGCCATAAATGTACATATGGATCACGAGTAACGGTATCATAACGCGCATTTCCGAACTTAACTCGATGGTAGCGTTGGAGCATCCAACAGGAATAGAAATTCAGTTTGATACGTTTTCAACAACCCAAATATGGAACGTTATAAAACTGTTTTTACAATAAATTGGTTTTACATATTTCTGTTTATATAAGTTGGTTTTACAAAATTAAGCCACAATAATATAATTATCCATTTAAATTAATAATTTGATTTTTTAAGTCTTTATTGAATTTAAAATGAAGATAAATGTATATTATAATCTACTTAAATTTATAATTGGATTTTTTAAATATTTATTAAATTTAAAATGAAGATAAATTTATATTAAAAAAAAATTAATTTCACTACATCATTATCATTATTTTTCAACAAATATATTAGAGGAAAAAATGTGGTGTGATAAAAAGTTAGAGGAAAAAATAAAATTAAGGTATTATAAGGATGTAATCAACCCTAATCTAGAAAATCAAAATTATCTATCTCTTTATTTGTTTAAACAAAAAAAATAAGCATTGCTAAGATAAGAACAAATTCTCACCAGCTCCATAATGAAATTATCTATTGGTTAGTTCCTAAAAAGCCTTGGGATGAAAGACTGTGTCACCTTTGTGACACTAAGAAGGTTGAAAATGAAAAGCACTTTCTCTTAGATTGTCTAGCCTATATCCATATTAGATCTCATTTTCAAAATATTTGTCACACTACCAACCTTCCTAACCTCTTAATTCAACAAAAATATGGTGATCTTCAAAAACTTATGTTAATACTTTTAGAGCACACAAACAAAATTCTAAAAAATGATAAGTATCACTTACCCTCTTAAAATCTATAAAAATAAGCTTTGTATTTTCATTAATTTCACTACCTCACAAAAAAATATAATAAAAATAAACTTTATCCACATCACCCTATTCTTTAAATTCCACTTAATGAAGGCACACTTTTTCACCGTGGAAAAAATTTGTAAGAGGCATTTTGACCAGTATACTATATAGGTCAAGTGATAAGTTACTTATTCAAATACTGCCACTCAGTTTTATTTTATTTTATTTTGTTTAGTTTTCTCCCATTCTAAATAGAGTTGCATGCTTAACGTTTTTTCATTATCACATGTCCTATTTTATTATTATATATTATTTTCTTTTAACCTTTCAAAAGCCTATAGCTAAAGCGATCACCAACAACAAATAGTTTGCTCCATTTTTGCATATTCATACTTTCGTTTCACTTTCAGTATATCTTCTAACCTTTCAAAAGCCTATAGCTAAAGCGATCACCAACAACACATAGTTTGCTCCATTTTTGCATATTCATACTTTAGTTTCACTTTCCCTATAAATATAGGGCTTATCACATTGTTTTGTTTGAAGTTTTTAATAGTATGATATTGGTAAGGATTATGGCAAATTCTTATTTTTCTAATTTATTAAGATTTAATAAATGTGGTTTTTTTTAAATATATAAATTTATAGAAAATTAAAATTTTAAAACTCAATATTTATTTTTGGTTATTTTTTGTTATTGATATTTTTATAATTTTATTTGGATTTATTTTTTATTTACTTTGGAATAGAATGGGAAACTCATGAGCACTTTGTCTAGACTTTTTCTATAGCTTGCTCATTTAAGAGCTTAACATGTCATTTGTATGAATTGACAATTTCACTTGAAATGTGTTAATTTCATTTTGGTTTGGGCAAAGGGTTAGTTGTATTTTACACTAGAAGATAAGGTGTTTTTGTTGCAAAAGATACACTTTTTGTTGAGACTTCATCATTGCTTATCATATGAAACTTGCTTTGTGCCAACAATTGTTAGGGTCCTAACCCACACATAGGAAGAACAATATATTCAGATGTAATAAAGGTCAATATTAATAAGGCCTTGCAACAAAATATAATAAGTCGAATGTAAGAAGGCCTAATAGAAGTTTCCGCTCTAGAAGGATCTTCCTCTAGATGCTTCTTTTGATAGACATATTTAGTATAAATAGGAGTCGAGGGTATGATAACCCTAGCTTGGATATTATTGTAATAGAGCTCTGCTCAACTGGAGGTTGCCCCCTTGAAGAGGCCCGTGAACATTGCTTTCAGAATCAAAGTGTTATTTCTGTTGTTATTTTTATATCATTTTAGTGCTATTGTGGTGATTGTTCTAGTTATATTGTTGTTATTCTGCCATTTCTAGCATTTTATTTCTGTTCTGCATACTTTTTATATCTAGTATATTACAAGTGGTATTAGAGCACTTTCCTCGGTAGAAAGTGTGGGTTAATTTTTTTTCCAGGGTAGAGACGTATTCTAGCATCTTTAAGCTACAAAGATCTGTCGTTACATGCATAAATCTGCGGTTGAGGAATTCATACATGCAGGAAATACAAGTGGTACTTAAGTGCACATATGTTGGCCACCCTTGTAACCCCTGTTGGTACCCCTTCGAGTGGTAGCGCATCAGACAACACCTATGTACAGATCGACCTAGATTACCTGAAGCCCTCTTTAGATAAATCGATCGGTTGCCTGACTGCTATAGTGCCACCGAGAACAACACTCGAGAAGATACTCTCTAGTACCTGGGTAGTTGGGTAGTACGGATAAGGGTATGGTCTATCGTCTTTAGTCAGCGCCCTGAGATATTGGGCCGAGTACTACTGTTGGACCCCACACATATATCAGAGAGCTATAGCATAGGGAAAACCCTTGTCTGTAGAAACCTTGAATACCTAACCCTTGGGGACAAAAACATAAATAAATTAAAACAGACAAGATCTATTGTTGCATAATGATGTTCAGGTTGCCAAATCACTACACATTTATTCCTAGTTAAGCATTTGGGTATTTCATCATTGTAGTATTCTTTAGATCAGAGTATAACTCCGCAAGTGTAAAAAAAAAATCTAGAAACTTTTTCACCATTATTTGAGACCTATTCCATTGGATTCATCTCTTCGCCCTTATCACATTCATACATATCATTTTTCGACAAAAGTTTTGACCCCACCCACTCCTTTTTGGTTCCCTCGTCCTCATGGCCCATACCCATAGCCAAGACTTGGAATCTCGCTTCAATACCTTGCAATCTAGTATCACTGAGACCTAACAAGAAGTGAAACAATTCAATTCCAATGTTGTCGCCATCAATACAACCATGTAGTCCTCAATGGAGGAAGTCAAACAAGACCTAACCACCCAGCTTGAATCTGTCTTTTCGTCACTCTGCACCAAGCTTCATTTCCCTACAGATAACCCTTCCTCTAACTCACCTCCACATACTGAAGGTGAACATTCCTCTCATTCCCATAACTTTCAGCACCATCACTTTCAACGTGACCTACACCTCTTGCGGGTGGATGTGACCAAATTTGATGGCTCGGACCCCACTGGTTAGGTAACCCAAATGGAACATTATTTCTCTTTATAGGGAATTACAGATGACTTGGAAAAAATCCGATATGGTGTTCTCCATGTATATCAAGAACATTGGCAATGGAGAAATACTTCCTGTCAATGGTATATTGCTTGGACACACTTTGTGGTAGAGCTTTATGAATCCTTTGACACTGACACCAACCATTTGGGTCGTTTGACAAAGTTGAAACAATCAAGAACAATGGAAGACTTTATAGTTTCCTTTGAGCGCCTGGCTTTTCGGACAGAGGGCATGCCTGATGCCTTTTTCCAAGAGTGTTTTATCAGTGGCCTCAATAATGAGATTCGGGCCCATGTCCTCATGGCTTGGCCTTAGAGTTAGGTGGAGGCTACTAAAAGAGATAAAGAAGCACAACAGGTTGTATCCTCCCAAAACCAGAAACCCTCCTTTATCCCTCGCCCTAAACCACTAAATCCCACTACTCCCTTTGCTCCACTAAAGATCCAAAAATTGACCAGGGATGAAATGGATGAATGCCAACTCAAAGGCCTTTTTTATAATTGTGATGACAAATATTTCTCGGGCCACAAGTGTAAGGAACAAAATCTTTTTGTGGCCATCTCCGAGGATATTTCAGAAGAGGATGTTGAAACTCCCCTTGTGTCTGAGTCACCTAAAACAACTGACATAACCCCTCCCTCAGACCCTCCCAAAGTAGAACCAGTCATTTTCGTCAATGCTCTCACTGGCTTCTCCGCTCCCCAAACCCTGAAGCTAATCGGTTACATCAAGCATTGGAAGGTCATCATTCTGGTTGATAGTGGAAGCACCCATAATTTTATTCATCACCGCATTGCCCAAGAAACTCATTGCTACATCCATGCCATAAATAATTTCCAAATCATGATTGCCAATGGAGGCTCCATGAAATGTGGAGGGCATTTTGAAAATGAGCATCTCCAAATTGGTGACTGCCACCTGAAATCTCATATGTTTTCTATCGACATGGACGGTTGTGACATTGTGTTGGGTGCATACAGGCTAAGGACTTTGGGTCCCATTCTCATGGATTTTAAAGAATTAACCATGCAATTTGACCAGGAGGGCCACCAATATAAGTTCCAAGGCATCACCGCCGGTTCACCTGAGATCATTAGTTCCCATCACATGAAAAAGCTTCTCAAAAAAGGTCATTCTAGTGTTAGTGCCCAACTCCATGCCATACAAGCGACATAGACACCCTCGGTGCCACAAGACCTCTAAGCCATCATTTCTAAACATAAAGTGGTCTTTTCAACTCCCCAAGGACTCCCTCCTTCCCATGGTGTTCATGATCATTCAATTCCCCTTGTACCTGGAAGCCTTCCTCCCAATATCCGTTCGTATCGTCACCCCTTTTCCCAAAAAAATGAAATTGAGAAAATGGTCCAGGAACTCCTTAATGTAGGCGTTATCCACCCTAGTACGAGCCCCTACTCTTCTCTTGTGGTCATGGTCCTGAAGAAAGAAGGTTCTTGGCGAATGTGTCCTGACTTTTGTGCCCTCAACAAACTTACCTTTAAAGACAAATTTCCCATTCCTATCATTGATGACCTCCTGGATGAATTGAGTGGCACCCAATTCTTTACTAAACTTGATCTTTGTTTAGGCTACCACCATATACGTATGAAAGAGGCAAACATTCCCAAGACTACCTTTATAACTCATGAGGGCACTATGAGTTTTTGGTCATGCCCTTTGGCTTGTGTAATGTGCTCTTCTCCTTCCAAAGCCTCATGAATCATGTCTTCCACCCTTTTCTCCATCATTTTGTCTTAGTTTTCTTTGATGATATCCTCATATATAGAAAAACCTGAACATACCATCTTTCTCACGTGGATCGAGTTCTCCATCTACTCTCTCAACACCAACTTTTCCTGAAACAATCTAAATTTGTTTTTGGTGCCTCAGAAGTAGAATACTTGGGTCATATGGTTGGCAAGGATGGTGTCAGGGTGGATCCTAAAAAGATTGAAGCTATGAAAGAGTGGACTCACCCAAAGACTCTCAAAAGATTGCATGGATTTCTGGGCTTAATATGGTATTATCGCAATTTTGTTAAGAATTATGGAAATATTGCAGCACCTCTCACTGCTCTCCTAAAAAAAAACTCTTTCAATTGGACTCCAGCCGTCGCTCAAGATTTTCAAACATTGAAGATGGCCATGTGCACCACTCCAGTCCTGGCCCTTCCTGATTTCTCAAAGACCTTTGTCTTGGAATGTGATGCCTCAGGGAAAGGAATTGGTGTTGTCCTTATGCAAAAGGGTCAGCCTTTGGCCTTTACCAGCAAGCAACTATCTAAAATAAATATGGGCAAATCAATCTATGAAAAGAAAATGTTGGCTATTTTGCATGCAGTTGATCTGTGGCACCCTTATCTATTGGGGCAACGTTTCCAAATTAATATAGACCATCAAAGCCTCAAGTATTCTCTGGAACAACGCATTTCCTCCCCAGAGCAACAAAAAAGGGTGACTAAGCTCTTTGGATATGATTATGAGATCATTTACAAGAAAAAAAAAGACAATGTGGTTGCGGATGCACTTTCCCAAAAATATGAAGATGAAGCATCCCTTTTTTCTCTTTCCTTCATTGTACCAGATTGGCTCCAATCCGTTCGCCAGGAATGGCTACAAGATCCCAAAAGTTCACATCTGATCCAACAATTGCAGTCCAATGCTCCAATTTCCCCAGGGTACTCTTGGCTCCATGATGAGCTTCGATACAAAGGCCATTTGTATTTAAGTAAACAATCAAAGCTTAAATCCATGGTACTTTCTGAGCTTCATGCTACACCCATAGCAGGGCACTCCGGGTTCACCAAAACCTATGACAGGGTCAAACGTTCTTTTTTTCTAGGATGGTATGAAACGGGACATTCGTAATTTTGTCACTGAATGTGATGTGTGTCAACGCAACAAGGGAGAAACAGTCAAATCTCCCGGCACACTACAACCACTCTTGATTCCACCTGCTATTTGGAAGGATATATCTATGGATTTTATTACCGGCTTACCCAAATCGGGAAATAAATCAGTCATCATGGTGTTTGTTGATCGCCTTTCCAAGTATGCTCATTTCTGCACTCTTCAACACTCGTTTACAACATCCACAGTGGCTCAAATTTTCATGGATTAGGTCTTCAAGCCTCATGGCATGCCACACTCTAT
>JASDQU010307558.1:6316-19801 GCA_032191745.1 Picea mariana
CCTTATTTCCGTTGTGAACTCTGATATCAAGAGTGAATCTCTTTCACACTTTTCCTTTTCTGCCCATCCATGACATATTTAACCTGCTAGATTCATATCCTATGTGAGGGTTCTTACTTTTGTTGTACCTTATCCAACTTTTGTAAGCATTGTCATGCTTCCATGACTCTAATATTTGATCTTGTTCTTGAATTGATATGATTATACCTTTGATCCTGCCAAACCTGCAAGCAATCATCTAGTTAGAATTATACATATTATACAAAATCGTCAATTAAATTTGCAGGTACCTTTTTTTGTTTAATTCAAGAAGAAAAATTATATCACAGTTATTCAAAATAGACTGATTCCAGGTCATTCTCCTCTGAATCATCTTTCCAACGACTAAAATATAACCCCAATTCAATATCATAGTTGAAATTTAGGGTTCCCTGAAAAAACCACTTTCATCCCCCTGAGCTGATACAGAAAATCGAAAAATGCAAAGGCGCTTCCTTCAAACCAAGTTCCACATGACCACAGCTCAAAACTGTGGACTTAATCACCCTTTAGCACCTTGCTCCATGTTCTTCCACATGGTATCTTGCATGAAAACCAAGTCCAAGGGTTGGTTTACTTCCAGGCCCTTTTTACCTTAGCATGGGACCAAGTCCTCCAGACTTCAGCCTTCAGCTATTTTCCCTTGTCAATTTTTTTTTTCCCCCGGAGTTACACTTCGTCAAAGCCTTTAATAACTCCACTAGAAAAAATAGACGATTGATATTTAATCTCTCGTCAAATGGAAGGTAATGCCCCCATCTTGAGGCTTCAACGAGATCAATGGCTACGACTTAATAAAGCATTGAGATGGATGACGCTCAACCAATTTGGAAATTTGGTGCTTTAGGGTATCTCCATTCCCAAGTCTTCCACTTCCCTAGAGTGGAAATCCTTCGAAGTACTTACCTTTTCTCCCTCTGCTAGATCCAATGGTCACAAGAACTCTTAGATGGTCTTAGATCAATGGACCACATTAATTCGCTACTCCGGGACATTTCAAATCTCGAGTCACTCAACTCCCCGGAGTGATATTTGTCGAAGTGCTTACGCCATCCTTACACTGTTTGATCTAACGGTCGAGAAAGGTATCAAATGGATATTATATCGACGGTCTGTGTTCCTTCATGACTTTGAGCTTCGTCACTTTTCACTTGTAGAGACTTGAAAACCCTCGGAGTACTAAGTCTCCGGACTACAAGATCTACTGCCACGTGTCTTATGGGATCAACGGTCGATATGTACTCCAGCCATCGGGCCTTTGGGAGTTCTTGACCCAGTCAAAACTTTCACATCTTTTTCCTCTGGAGTGCCCAGTCTTCGGACTGCATGATCTATCACCATGTGGAGAAATACTAAAAGAGGACATGTGGCCCAATCAGGCGGGTGACACATGTCACGTTCTAACTGACATTTCAATCTTACACAGGTTCAAAACTTCACTGACACATGGCACACATCCCATGTGTCCACATCATCCTAGGCTATGTCATTGTGCCCCACCACTTTGTCTCTTTGAGCTTCAAGAGTTTCTACACTAGCACACTCCAATTCTCCTAAACTTTAAATTCCCGAATTGACCAATCTGTCGACACATGGTCTCCCTTAATGGATGGTCTGGATATACTATGGCTCTTCAGAGCTTCAATATTTAGAGAGTCTTTACTCACTCAGCTTCTTCTTGCTTCCTCCTGGAGTACAAGATCGCCTGACATGTGTCCCTTACTTGAAGATCAACGACCACAATTGATTGTGGAGACTCAACTCGCTCACTCTTTAATTTCCTTTCTGATCTCCGCAAAGTGAAAATTCTCATCTATAGTGGGATTGATATCCACCGTTGATCTGTGTATCTAGCAAGATCAACGATCCTGAGTGATTGCGGGATCACACCTTGAATAAACGTTAATTTTCTTCTCAATCCCCGCAATGCCTCCCCACCGTCAATTTCTCTCTAATGAGATCTGACGGTTGTGACTTAACCTTTGCTTCACCTTCATCAGATGACCCTTGTTCACCTACCCTTCAATCCAAGGATCCCAGATCTCTATTGATCCCATAGTGATGATCGCTCTTCAATTTGAAAGGGACGCTCACGATCCTTTGAACCCTTACAAAGGATATTTGATGTTCTAGCTTCTACGCGGACTCTGCAACGCCATTCCTCCTGAGATTTTTGACTTGAAGTTCATAAATCGATCTCAATCAAGAGACTTTGACCAACAGATCCGGCCCATACAGGCCCGGTGTTTCAACCAATATCTCTGATACCAATCTGTAATATACCCAGCCACCCAAAGGTTGGGCTACGCCAATTAATCCAACTGCAACCCACCTAGCGACCAGCAAGTGAGGCACGTTGCAATTCCAAGACTCATTTTTCTGAGCTTATATCGAAATCAAAGGATTGTTCATGAACGTTAGAGGCAAAAAAACCACATGAATAATACAAGATCCATGCCACAGCATAAAAGAGATAAACAACGTGCCATGCACAACAAATAGCCAGCAGACAGGAACATTAAAAAGACATATCTTAGAGATAATTAAATACACAACGGAAATAAACATTACACAGAAAACACAGAGAGCACTTATCTTTACAAGTAAACGTTCACCAACTGCCTACAGACCAAGGACATTCCTCCCAACCATAGAAACTGATGTTCATTTACTCTCAACAGAAGGTCACCCTTGAGCCAGGGCTATGAATCCACAAGGACGGGTCTTAGGTCAAGTCTAAACACACAGCAGTTGGCTAATTAGCTCTCAGGTTTCCCAACCTCATAGAAAATCCTAATTTCCATCTCTCTTTCCCCCTCAACCTACACAACCCCAAGAAATGAACACCTTTCTCTACCATGTAGTCCCTGAGGTTGTTCCATTTCTCTCCAGGGCTCTAGTGCTACTGGTCAGGAAATATCCCTACTGGAAACTCCAAGGAATCTCAGTTGTGGACAGTTCCATCCAAACTGTCATCAAGCTCATGCACTCAGACATACATTCCCTCCTCTAATGATCAGTAAATCATTACATCCATTCAGTGATGGCTCTCCTCTTCCTTCCATTTGTTTCCATGCTTAGCCCAAGAGCACACGAACTGGCAGTAGTGAATGAAGAGGAAGAGGAACAAGAGAAGAAGGGGAAGAAGACGAACCAAGGGAAGAACGATCCCCTAACTTCACCCCAAGCCACCCTCACACAGCCATTCATATCTATTCTCAGACCAAGAGCATACGAATGCAGAAAGAGTGAGGCTCCCAAAAATGAAGAGTGGAAAAGGTGTAACAATGAATGAATAAGAACAAGTGAACGAATAAGAACAAGTGAACCCCCACCCAAACCAAAGATGGGTTTATATAATTACTTGGAAATCAAGAACCACATGGTGTCCCCCAAGAAGCTCATGTAACCCCATTTTCTCCATAAAATCAATTATGGGTAAATAAAATAATAATAAAAAGAACTTAGCCCCTCAAACCCCCTCTCTCATGGAATCATAGCCCCCTATCTCTTTTTTCCTTGTTCATCTTGCATCTAGCGGTGTATTTTATTAAAGTATATGAATTATTACATTTACTAGGCACTCTGTCCCCTTTTAAACTTTATCGGCTCACCAGCCTAAGTCATATTTACATAATACATTATAGCTCATAAGGGTTAGAACCAGGATGTTACACCACTGTAGTCTCAAGAGCCTCATGCTCCTCATCTGATGTCGAATAATATCTTGAAGATTGTCCTCACAACATGTACAACATGTCCACTCGATCACCAATCAGTTGTGGTTCCACCGAGTCCTCTCCCTCCCTGTAGATAAATACATGTCCCCTCTTGAACAATGTACAATAACCATCATTCTCCAAGGTTGATACTAAGAGAAAGTTAACCCTCAACCTTGGAACAAAGAGAACTCCATCAAGCTCCAGTAATCCTCCATACTTGATTCAGAATCTAACCCTTCCAACTCCACGTACAGCTCACACCATACTACCTTCACTCTCCACCAATCAGTCAGGACCTATCTTGGTGATAATAAGTAATACTCTCCATATTCATGTTATGTGACAAGAGGCTCCATTGTCAACAATCCATTTGAAATCACCCCCAAATCCTCCACTACCGACATTGGATAATAGAGTAACCAAAGAAAATTCCTTGTCATACTTGGAAGAAAATCCCTCCATGTTTGTTGTAGCATTTGTCTCAGGCCCCTCATGTTCCTTATTCTTCTTCTTTCTCTTAGGACAATGAGAAGCAAGGTGCCCCAACTAGTTACAACATTAACATTTGACTTTACTCAAGTCCCTCCTAGAATTTCCTTTCTTCTTTCTCTTTTCAACAAGAGCAATATTCTCCTCTGTTTTGTCTTCCTTCTAACCACTATTATGAGATCCCTCCTGGATCTCCTCTTGAGTGAATTAGTCCCACAGTCTTCTCCAATCTCTAAGATGCTCACGCCCCACCACACACTTCACAAAGACTTTCCATTCCTTGGTGAACTCTTTCAAGGCTATCCTCACCAACTCCGAATATGATATGACCTCCCCAACTGCAACCAGCTCATATTTGACTTGAGCTACCTGGGTAAGATAAGAAGAAACACTTTCCCCCTTACCCATCTTGGGATCATGTAGCTTATCCTTCAAGGCCATATTATGGTTTTCATTCTTCGCCTCAAATAATTTCTTAAGTGCATCCCACATCTCTTGGGCTATCTTCTTCTCAACCAAGTGTGGAATAAGGTGGTCCTTCACCCCATCCAGAATAATCTTCTAAGCGTTGGCCTCCATTACCTCATGCAAATCCAAATCAATAGGATCTGTTGTGGGAACCACAACAACAGAACTGACATAGTTCCAAATCTTGTTCTCCTTGAGAACAGTTGACATATGTACATTCCACTACAAATAGTTGGAAATTCCATCTAATCGGTCCTCAAATCTAATGGATGCAGCCATATTCCTTTTCACTATTCAAAGGAAAACAAACAACAAATTTCCCCCTTCAAACTTGCCCAAAAATCTCACTGCCCACTGTCACTCAGAGCCCAAGCTCTAATACCATGTAGAAATTTAATGACAAAATCAACAAGTAAATAATTATGTCATACACTTAGAAACCTAGAGATAACTGTCTTCTATGAACTCTGAAATGTCTAAACGCACATTAATAAATTACCATAAGTAGAAATACACATTGCTAAGCAATTTTGTAGTGGAATAAACACAATGAACAGCAACCATTCAACTCAAAAAAACTCAGAAATTTAGGCAATGCGAGGGAAAACCCCAATGTGGGGAAACCCAATGAGAGAGAGAGAGAGAGAGAGAGAGAGAGAGAGAGATTTATTATTCAGCTTCAGGAAAGTACATATCAGCAGCAATAAATATCAGTTCCAGCAAGAGAAATCCACTTGCAGCCCCAAAACATTATGCCTCAAAAAATGTGCCAAGTCCATACTATTGTATGGCCTACCCAAAAAACAACACCTTGAAAAGTGTGCCCATAGTATGTTGTACGATCTGATCTGTATGGCTCAGCATCAAGAAAAACACTCAAAATTGCCTCAAAAATCGTGCCTCAATTTATGTGCCATGTTCCCCTTGTTGTATATATTGTACAGATCCGTACAGTACGGCCTCCAATAGTAGAAAAATAACTCAACACTCACACAAAAATAATACCTTGGGATTTGTGCCCAATATCTCTTGGGAAATGCGCCCTCTTTGTTTCCCTAACTTCCCTCTCTCAAGCTTACTCAAAAATCTCTCTCAATCTCCTTCTCAATGTGCCTTGCACACTACCCAATGCATTCTCTTATAATTTGAAAGGGACCCTCCACCTTCTCCAACCCTAGATCTAATGGCCAAGATCTAATCTTTCCTTTACAAGATCAAGGGTCATGATTCATTCCCTCCAAAATAAATCACTTTAACATATTAAAGTACATTTTTCACTTTATAACATAAGTGCACTTTATGAAATAAAGTTACTTTAATATTATAAGCTACACTTTATTAAAAAGTCACTTTAATAAAAGAACCACTTTATAACAACTTTATAAAAACCCATTACAAAGTCAAGTGTCTAGTAGTGTAGGTACAAGGTAACTTTCGCATATAAGACACACATGTGGAGTACYTCCYGAGCTAAAAATCTAACATCCGTGTCTCTTGAACTTTGTTTCATAGGCTTGAGCATCCTMTTCCTTTTGAGATATTCCTTTTGAGTTTATCCTTGTCTCTTCTTGTGAGAAACARGTCCRAATTTCTTCAAGCATTGGAAACTCCTTCCTTGTGTTCATGCTTGGAGCAAATGAATCCCATGATCTAGAGAAACCATTAAGTGCAATATTCACAATTTCCTTTTCTGGAATAACTTCTCCAATGGCTTGTAGTTGATCTCTCAACTGAGAAWTCCTTACAAAGTATGAGGCTATAGTATCATCCTTAGTCATCTTTGTATCATGAAGCTCATTCTTCATACTCATCACTTGTCCAATATTTCTGACTACAAAGAGGTTAGTTAGGGCATCATACATCTTCTTGAATGAGTCAAGATTGGATATGTAGGGTATCAAGTGATATTTGACAAAGACCACAATGATACTCATAGTGTTGATGTCATTGTCCTTGAACTTCTCCATTACTACAACGTTCTAAGGTTCATTTTCTTTTCCTGCTTCAAATTGTGGTTCCACAATCTTACCCTTCACGATATCTAGAACATCTTTCTTGGCAAGGATGAGGTCAATCCTTGTCTTCCATGATCTGAATTTTGAAGCTCCTTCTAGCTTGTTTTATGTCTTCATGGAGTAATTCATGATTGTCTTTGACTTTGAATTTGACTAGTCAAACTTTGAGTTTGACCCAAAAATTCAACCTTGAAGTTTTTGCTAGTTGAAGATACCAAGAGGTGCACTAGGCTAAGGCGCACTAGAATGTCTAGGAATTATTCCAAACGTCTCACTTGAAGTGCCCAGAGAGTTAGGTTAGGTTTTGTTGTAGCTGCAATATCAGAAACCCTACTTGTAGATGTTATTGGTGCCACAACAAGCTTAACAAAGAACTGTCACTTTACCTTCCAGCGGTTAGACTACGTTGAAGGTGGTGTGAGCTCATAAAATGTTAATATGTGCTCGTTTAACCATAGACAATATCACAATATTGTCACCCAACAATAGGCACGCATCCACCCTTGAGCACCATAACCTTGACAGATAGAATAATTCTCGAAGTATCACTAGACCCAACAGATAACCAAGAGATAGTGCACCTTTCTCCAAAGGTAGCGCACCAAGCAAAAAKTCCAAAAACCATAAACCAAGACCAATACCCAGATGTAGTCATTGGATCTGCACTCCTCCTCTAGACTTGCACACCACTATACTTGTGTGATCTTGTGAGYGAGTGTGTGTCCAAATGAGCTCAAGCACCCTCTATTTATAGTGTTATTTGTCACCAGTCTAGGCCACTTCTCCTTTTAGACTATAATACTTTAATATTAATTATTTTATTGAGTCGAATTGTCTTCTAGGGTTTCTACTCATATTTATAAGGTTTCTCTAGCTTCTTGAATATTCTAATCTAGTCATAGGTTACACATGGACGTTGATACCTCCTRYAGCTACCATAATATCAATAGACARCTCGAGCCAGGTTGAAAACCCTRCTCTTGGAAGTTGTAGCAATCGTCTCAGCCCAACCCTGGTATAAAAAATGAAGAAAGGAAAGTTATCTACTTGCCAGTTTATTAAGCATCTTATGCATGGGTTTTGTGAAGTAATAATTTAGTAATGGCTCTATGTATTTGACCGGTGTTAAGTGTTTGGCTTTTCTCCCTGTTTTTTCTCTCTTATCGATTATTTTACTCAAGGGTTTATGTTTGTGAAAGAAAAAAATTTGGTATAACTCTTTGTTGAGCATATTCCTCTTCATTTATGTTCACTTTCCATTCCTCTGCAATTGTATCATTCTTCGGCTCTCTAAATGGGATGAAATGAACACATTTGATATAAGATGTAAGTTATGACCTAGGTTCAATTTCTTGTAGAAATTTGCATATTGTCTGGCATACCAGCCTTCAAAAATCCTTTATTTTTTTTTAGAAAAGTGTGGTTTCAAGCCATGTTGTTCATATTGGATGTGGGTATTGTATAATTTTTTGGGTTTAAATTTTATCTATGTATAAACATACACCCATCTTGGGTTTGTTTTTGAAATGGACATGTTTATGACTAGCATCAAAATGCTTTATCTTTGTTGAGTCCGAACAAGGTTTTGAACCTGAGACCTTCACATATGTTTGAATGGATATAATAATTTGTACATGATATTTTTCTTTGGTTAGTTGACAAACAAAGGCTCTTGATTGATTTTGGTTATTTGGGTTTCAAACCCATATCAACAACATGGATACAAATTGTCTATTTCCTGTTTATTCGACCAGAATTATGCATCAACCCTTATTTATTGTTGAAGCTAAGTCAAGTTTCAGACTTGTGACCATTGGTTATGAATTGATTTTATGATTCGATAGGATTTGTTCCTTATCAAATTATTTCGCATCCAAACAATGGTTTTTTCCAAGATAGGGTTTTTAGTTTGAATTTGAGTTGGATATTTTTTAGGGACATTATATTATTGCCTAGTTATATTGGTTTCAAACTCATGKAAATATTTCAAATGGTAATTGTTTTGGATTGAGTTCAATATTTTATACAAAYTGTTTGTTCTCTCATCTCTTACAAAACCAAGTAGTGATTTTAGTCGATAAGTATGAGACTTGGGTTAGAACCTTGGTTTATAAACTATGTTCTTAAAGGAGTGTTACATTATTTGTCTACCTAATTATATGGTTTCAAATCATGTATATGATTAAGCATGTCAAACTTAATTTAAAATAAATGATATAGCCATTATTGTGCTCTATTGGAATTATTTTGAAGGAATCGAAATGTGTGGTTGTGGTGTGATTATAATTTGGTTTATTTCGAAATTATTGTGCCCACTTTTGGATTCATTATTGTATGGACTATGTGCCTTTGTTAGAAATGATATCCCTTTGAAATATCGGTTGGTATAACTAATATGGCCTAAAAGTTGCATTTATCTTGAGAGAAATTACTTATTCTAGTTCATACTCTGGTTATTTGATTATTTTGGTTCATGTCTTACAATGAATCCAAAACAATCATAATTTTGGATAGTTGGATCTGCATTAAAAAATGATGGTTAAATATGTTAGTACAAGATCAAATTGCTAAATAAAAATGCAATGCATGTTTGGAAAAGGGAAGGAAGGTCTCATATATGGATTTAAAGTTTATTTGTATTTTATGTAAATAGGGAATTATCCTCTCATCTTATACCACTTTTCAGAAATTATTCTCGAATATCCCAAAATATATTTCATTAAAAAATTCAGGAAATAACTCCCCATGTTGATATAATTGATTATAATAAACTTTTAAAGTGAACCTATTAAGAGAACAGTTTTGTATAAGTCAACAAGATGATGTATGAGCAGCTTATTCTTTTGATATAGATATATGTCTTGCAGATATTGTGTGGATAAATGAAATGTCCAGGCATATTTGAATGTTGAAAAACGGTATGTTGATATGAACCATATTCAGATGAAAAGAATATAAGTTATGAAAAGAATTGATTGAAATGGATAATGAACTTGTATTTTATCATACATTCCTTTCATATTTAACATTTTTCATAAATTAAAAATCCCTTTCCATTATTCATTTATCGTTATTTCCTTTCCATCTAGTGCTCATGTTCAAAGAGATTAGTGATTGGTCATACTGAAGAATTTGATAAAGAATGCACAATTTGAATGATAGAGACATCAAACAGAGAAAGGGCATCTTATTATTTTCTTCCTTTTTTTCCTTATTCCCTTTCATATTCCCTTGGCGTGCTTGATTGCTTGGTCAGTTCAGAGCCATTGTTAAATTATTTGAAAGCAAAATAGTATTGTATGTTTAATATACTGTAACTTTTATATATATACTAATTTTGTCATTGATGGATTATAGAATATTTTCTTCAGTCATGGAAGTAATCCCTTTGGTAACAAGGGAAACAAAGGAAAAAGAGGTAGAATGCCTAATGCATTTGGGAAAAGAGGAAGAAATAAGAGAATGAGGTTTTCAATCCACTTTGATACTAATTCATATGAATTCAATCAGTTGGTTCAGACCAATTATTCGAATCTTGTTATCCACCCCACTTTCCAGCCACCTCAGGTACATGTTATTCCTCCTCTACAGCCACACCCAAGCATAGTTGAATTTCTTAAGCCACCTCATATTCCCCCATCCAAGGATGGTTGGGAAAACATACCTACAAATCCTTTCTCTGGTATAGTCCATTGGTTTAATGTCTCATTTCCTCCTCCTCCTTTACAGCCTATACATCTTGTTGTTTTTGTAGCTTCTCATGCACTTTTTGTCCAGGTTCCTAGAAATTATAAATCATTAGCCATTGAACCTCAGCCAAATAAAGGAAAACATCCTACCATTTTTGTAAGCTATGATTCATCTGAGACCTCCTCTTACATAATCAAGTCTCTCCCTGCCAAACTTGACGATAATGAAATAAAAATAGCATTTGATGACATGCACCCTGAAATATCAAATATGTTGATTTTGATTTACTTAAGCATAGGGTTGTACTTTCAGAAAGAAGTAGACAAAGGCAGGATACTTTAAATAAAAAATATTATTTCTGATTTTATTTCATGATGTGATGACACTTTCACTTTGAAATTAGAGGAAAATATTTTTTCGGAAAGCAAACATAATATTATTTTTCAAAAAACTTTTATATCATGCCTTTTATGATGTTTTGGGAGATACAAGTGTTTTGATGATATGAATTGATTACATTGGTTTCTTTTGATATAAATTATTTTGATGATATATGCATGATATTTGAGTAAAATGTGGAGAAATAAGGGAAATGTTGAAAATAAGAGGAATAAATACAAATAGGGGCCTGCCTATTAATTATTATTCATTATTATTTACCCTTGTTATAAATAAAGTTTCCATATATTAACTAAAGTTATTTAACTTTATAACAAAAGGTAGTTGAACCACTTGAACTACTTTTTGAAGAATAAAAGGAAGAGAGAAAGGACAAAGAAGGACATGAGAAAATAGAGAGAGATACTTATGATAAGGTTTTTTCTTGCCTCAAGTGAGAATATTTATTCATTCATTCATTTAGGAGTTTCTTCATAGCTAAGTTATCTTGTTGATAGCAAGGTTACTCTAAAGGTGGAAAAAGAAAGGAATAGGAAGCATAGAATTTTGACATGCTCCAAAGGTCATTCATTCATCTTGATAGTTTGTTTAGTCTTAATTAGAAGTTATGAATCCAGTTTCAATGTTGATTAATGTTATTTTGCAGAGTCAAGACTATGATGCTCTTGTAGCTTGGATTGATCCAGTTTATTTTTAGTCGTATTCTTCTTCTTTGAAATGCCAATTGTCTATGTATGATTTAAAATTACATCTTAGACTTCTAAGTCTAATTTTGGTCCAAACCCTGGCAAGGTTTTGTAAAGAGAAACTTGGTTGTAACTCATAAAAGATATCAAAAAAAACATTTGCTAATTTCTTCTCATTCTTGAGACTTGTTGTGTATTGAATTTTTAGATTTATATTGTCTTTAATTTACTTATTAAACTATTTATAAATTTAATCTGCAAGCACTTATTTTTTTAGGGTTGATCGATATTTTTGACAAGCTATAAGCTTGGGGTGATAATCCTTCCTAACTCACCTAGCCTAGTGAGATTCAAAAATTCTTGAGTGAGGATATATCCATTTCTCTCCTCCACAATTAGCATTAGTGAATTCAATATTATCCATTGATTTCAAGTGAGGTGAGAAGTAATATCAACCGTTAATCACTTTGGAGATTAGGGTTAGGTCATAACTTAAGATTATAAAAGAAATGCTAGGGTAAAGGAAGAAGGTTGGTTGTTTTGACATAGAGATAAGAGAATGATTTTTTCTCAAGGATATATTGGATAGCTGGAGAAGGAATTTCATCTAGATATTGGTACAAGTCAAGGAGAAGAGAGAACAGGAGCAGTTGCAAGGAGTTATATCATATTGGAGCCGCAGCAGCAACTTCATGGCATACAAATTTTGTCATATATTCTTTGTGCACGTGTACATGGGTTTCAATGGAGATAGGAACGTATACATGAGTTTTCTTAAGAAAAGGTATGTACATATCAAAAAGCATCAAAGTTCAGGTGTGTACAACAGACCAGAAATTGCTAGGGTTTGCAGGTGTTGTCTAAAGTTTTTTTGTATTTTCTCTTTGGGACATTTTCCTGGTAAGGGAGCCCTTGTAAGATTTGAAGTCATTTCAATGATAAGATTAGTTGATAGGAAGAATATCTTTGTGTATTGTGTATGAGATTTATGTTTCTAGTATTGTTTTCGCTATTTAATTGAGATGATTATTCCATCAAGTGTATTATGTTTTGTGAGATACTAATTTCATTTACAGCAAGGAAATAACTAGATAACAAGATACCTAGGTGTCGGGATTAGAAATTCAACATGGTATCAGAGCACTCACTCTAAGAGGAAGCCATATTTCATATCCACAATAGTTAGCAACATATCTATCATATAGGCAAGGAGATCTCAGTAGATCTATAAACAGCAGTAAGAAATCAAGGGTTGGATTTCGGGGAAATGATCATACAAAGGTAGAACTTTTTTTTTAACAGTCATATGAAGTTGTACACAAGTTACAGTAAAAACAAGTGCATACATGCATGGATTTTCTTACAGAAATTCATGTACATATGTGGGTTTCAACAGTGACATGTGCATACAAGATCATACAGATTAGGACAGAGGTAGTTTCAACAACAGGTTATTTCCAAGGAAGGCCTTCAAATATAAGGGGATGAAAACAACAAATCTGAGAGTTTAAGACAGATTGGATGGAGCATCCAACTTCCTATCTTAGAAAGAAAGAGTTACTTTAGCTTTGAAGGAATATGACCTTTAGGAGATAGAGGACAAAGTAGTTCTTCCACTGACAAACCTGCAAGATTTGGCAGTTCACCAGAAGAAAGAGATCAAATCCCAATGGGTAATCTTAGATTCAGTGAAGGATCATCTAATTCCTCACTTATCTGAGAAGGATATTTCCAAGGATATGTTTTATTCCCCGGTAGGATTATTCAAGAGCGATAACATGAATAGGAAGATGGTCTTAAGAAATAAACACAGATTTGTACAAATGTCTAGATTTGACAATGTTACCATCTATTTCATGAGGATCACTTAGGTATGTGATCATATTGTAGCTATAGGGGAGAAATGTGATGACATAGATCTCGTTAGCGTGGTTGGGAACCATTTATCAAGAGAATCTACACTCAAGAAAAACTTCC
>JASDQU010307558.1:31032-50392 GCA_032191745.1 Picea mariana
TATGCTCAGTGTAAGTCAAATGTGTGACAGAGGATGTGAAGTGGTGTTCACTTCCAAGGACTGCAAGATAAAGTTTGTAAACTCAGTACAAGTGGTGGCTAAAGGCATAAGGACAGAAAATAATGTATATGTGCTAAAAGAAGATAGAGAAGAGTGTCATCTAATCAAACATGATGAGAGTTGGTTATGGCATAGGATACTTGGACATCTAAACTTTGACCACTTAATCAAGCTCAAAAATCTTGAGGCAATAAAAGATCTTTCGAGAATATCAAAGCCACAAGATTCTATGTGTAAACCTTGCCAAGTAGGAAAGCTAACCAGGACACAGTTTAAATCCAAGAGCTCTACTTCAACAAAGAAACCACTCCAACTATTTCATATGGATTTATGTGGACCATCAAGACAGGAAGGCATAGGGAAAGAAAACTACTTCATGTTGATCATTGATGATTACTCCAAACTTACTTGGGTTTCCTTTCTCAAGGAAAAAGCTGAAGCATTTGAGAAATTTAAAATATTTAAGGCTTTAACTGAGAATCAAATAGGAAATAGGTTAAAGGTAGTAAGATCAAACAAAGGAGGAAAATTTATGTCAAGTGAATTCAAGGAATTTTGTGATAAACATGGGATCAAGAGAGAATACACAATCCCAAGAACTCCACAACAAAATGGAGTAGTTGAGAGGCAAAACAGAACAGTGCAGCAAATGGCCAGGTCAATGATGAATGAGAATAAAATTGGTCAAACCTATTGGGTAGAAGAAATACACACAGCATTCCATGTTCTTAACAAATCCCACCTCAGACCACACACTGACAAGACACCTTATGAACTATGGTATGGGAGACCTGCTTCAATCAAACACTTCAAATTCTTTGGGAGTAAGTGTTACATAAAGAATAATTATGAGAACCTTGGCAACCATGATGACAGCGCTGATGAAGGCATCTTCTTAGGGTATGCTACAAACAGTAAAGGATACAGATGTTATAATAAGAGGTTGCATAGATTGGTTGACTATATTGACATAAAAGTTGATGAAGGAATCCCAGTAAGAGAGGTGAACAATAATGAATCAACAACAAAGTATATAGATGAAGTTGAAGCTAAACAAGTCCAAGAATCAGAACAAGAAGAATCTAAGCCAGATGAAGATGCAAATATTCAGATAGGCTCAAATCAGCAAACAACATCAAATTCCTCCTCTAGCATCACTCAAAAGAATCATCATGTAAGTCAAATAATTGGTGAAAAAGACAAAGGTGTACAAACCAGGAGAAAGATAATCAAAAACACCGAACAATCACATATAGCCTTCATGTCCATGCTGGAACCCAAGAATTTTAATGAATCTAGCAAAGATGATAATTGGGTTAAAGCCATGAATGATGAACTTGATCAAATTGAGAAAAACAAAACGTGGGAGATGGTTTCTAGACCTGAAGATAAAAATATCATTGGTTCCAAATGGATCTTTAAGAACAAAATGAATGAGAAGGGACAAGTTGTCAGGAACAAAGCAAGATTGGTCTGTAAGGGCTATGCTCAAATAGAAGGACTGGATTTTGATAAAACATTTGCACTAGTAGCAAGACTAGAAGCGATCAGAATATTTGTTGCCTATGCTTGTCATAAAAGGTTTAAAGTCTATCAAATGGATGTCAAGTCAGCATTTCTAAATGGAGATTTAAAAGAAGAAGTTTATATGAAATAACCAGAGGGTTTCGAACTCATAGATAATCCTTTCCTAGTATGCAAGTTGAAGAAAGCCTTTTATGGGTTAAAACAAGATCCTCATGACTAGTATTACAGACTGGATAACTATCTCCAAGACAAAGGGTTCAAGAGAGGAACAATTGACAGAACTCTATATATCAAAACAGAGGGTAATGACTTGCTCATCATGTTGGTCTATGTAGATGAAATCATCTTCGGATGTAATAATGATTCATTGGTACAATGGTTTGCTTATGCCATGGAATTTGAGTTTGAAATGTCTATGACAGGGGAATTATCATTTTTTCTTGGTATGAAAATTACTCAGAAGTCTGAAAGAATGTTTCTTTCTCAAGAAAAATATCTAAGATAAATGTTGAAAAGGTTTCAGATAGAAGATTCTTGACCTGTGGGCACACCTATGGTTAATGGATGCAAATTAAGCAAGGATGATGACTCAACTGATGTTGATCAAAGTTCATATAGGTCAATGATAGGCAGCCTATTGTATATCACAGCATTTCATCCAGACATAATGCATGTTGTTGGAATAGTAGGAAGGTATCAGGCAGCACCCAAACAGAGTCATTTACTAGCTGTCAAAAGAATATTCAGATATTTGAAAGAAACAATGAACTATGGCCTATGGTATCCTAAGAATCAAAATTTTCAATTATCAGTCTAATTAGATGTTGATTGGGCTAACTGCATGGATGAAAGGAAAAGCATGAGTGGAGGTGCATTCTTCTTAGGAGATTCTCTAGTAGCGTGGTTGAGTAAAAAGAAAGGTTCCATTTATTTATCAACTACAGAGGTAGAGTACATTGTTGTTGCTACTTGTTGCACTCAAGTATTATGGATGATTCAGACACTTGCAGACTTAGAGGTAAAATATACTACACCGATCCCAATTCATTGTGATAACACTAGTGCCATAAGTGTGTCAAAGAATCCTGTATTCCACTCCAAGACCAATCATATTCCCATAAAATACCATTTTCTGAGAGAGTAGGTCACCAATCAGATTGTTCAGGTTCATTACATTCCAACCACAGGAAAAATTGTAGACATATTTACTAAACCCCTAGCCAAGACACCATTTGAATATCTTCGTCAGAAGTTGGGTATCATCCCGTCTCACACCTAAGAGAGTCCATCCTGTTAGGGGGAGTATGTGTTGGTTGCATGTCTGATAACTTCGATGAAGTACTGCAATAGCTCAGGGGGAGCATGTTTTCTTTGACATTGATGTCAAAGGGGGAGAAAAGGAGTGGAGTGGTCCAGACCAGATGCTATAGTTCAAGGTCCAAACAGATTAGCACAGCCGTTCGGGGTTGCCATCAATGCCAAAGGGGGAGATTGTTGGTAGGTTTACAGTTGGGAGTGAGATTTTCATCGATGTCAAGAAAAGTGATGGAAAATAGGCTCGGAGTGCACAGATGGAGGATAGATCTCGGGCGTTAGATCTGAGCATGGGGTCCGACCGTCGTTGGATCTAGGAGAACATGCACGTTCTTTAAAATGCAAGGAGAAGCGGGCTTACAAAATCCTGAAAGTAGGAGGACCGTCCATCTTTGGGCAAGACACGTGGTCACAGATCATCATTTCACTGACTGGAAAGTCAAAGGAAGGAGGTGCTCTAACCCCTCGAACTCGCGATATGCGAGATCATGAAATGATCTTGGTTGTTGAAGCCAGAGGACACATGGCGAGTGATTGGCATTTCGCTGACTAAAAGGTCAAAGGCAAGAGGTTCTCTATCCTCCCAACTCATGAAATGCGAAATGACAATATAATCTCAACCATAGGATTGAGAACAAATCTAGACCGTTGATCCAAGAAGGACATGTGGCTAAAGATCAGCATTTCACTGACTGAAAGGTCAAAGAAAGGAGGTGCCCAAACCTCTCGAACTCGCGAAACGTAAAATGACGATATAATCTCAGTTGTTGGATCGAGGACAAATCTAGACCATTGATACAAGAAGTGACACGTAGAATCCACTCAGCTCATGACACGTCATCGAGTGATGTAAGAGTGGAGTCACTCTGAGAGTTTATTTTTAGGATTTTTAGGATCAACACTCCCCCAAAGTCCCGAAAGTTGAAGTTCCAGGGTGGAGGATAGCCGTCCGATCACCACAGATCATGGACCATTGATCCGAAGAGCGAAATGCTCAAATGATTAGCGAGTGGTCATATCTTGTTGTCACATCGTCGAGAGTTGGAGAGAAGAGCTAGTGCATCCAAGCTTCATTTCGGAGTTTGAAACATGGAGAGTCGAGATGACTCATCACAGAATCCCTGAAACGCGAAATTGTGAAATGCATTTTCAAATTAGGCTATGGTCACTATCGGTGGTCACGCTAAGGTAGGAGCGTGCAAGATTCTAGGTTCCATTTCGGATATCAGAAATTCCAAATGAAGGAGTCAAGGAGACTCATGGGAGAATCCCAGAAATAGAAAATTGTGAAATACATTTTCGAATTAGGTTGTGGTCACCGTCAGTGGTCGCATGAGTGGAAGGAGCTATCATAGCTAGGCTCCATTTCAAGTACCGGGAGTTGGAGGAGTCAAGGGACTCACGGGAGAATCCCCGAAGTGTGTAATCACAAAATTCACTTTCGAATGGGGTTGTTGTCACAGCCACGGTCCTATCAATGGAAGTAAGGGGAAGGAGCTAGCAAAGGTAGGCTCCATTTTAAAGTTTTCATGATTGGAGCGAGGCAACTCGCAGTTGTATATCTCGGATCGCGAAATTGTGAAACGCTTTCTGAATAGGTGTTTGGTTATCGCTTGAGGCCACATGTGAAAGGAAAGGGATTAGCCAAAAAGGATAAACGCCCACTGTAAAGTTTTCCTCAGGAAGATATAAGGCAAGAAATGCATGAACGCATGGAGATTCTCTCAGTAACTGCCAGAAGGAAGTGATTGCATCTGCCAGATAATTCGAAGAGTCTTCAGGGTGATCAATAGAGAAGACGAAGAGTCTTGAGGCAACTTCCAATGGAGTGTAGACTCATCATAGAGTCGACTGACAGATGGAAGTGGGTCAAAAACTGTTACATTCAGCAAAGACAAAGGATCTCAGGAGAAGGGCCATTGATGATGAACGCAGTGAAGTGTATGCAGTGGGATAGCACATGCATCATGCACAAGGTGCACAGAGACTATAAAAAAGTAGAACATAGAAGAGATCTTGATGTTGTTGTTATGAGTGATGCATGTGTGTAGAAGCATGATGTGTAGGAGTTGAAGCACATAAGAAGAAAATAACAGAGATGCATATATGTGAGAAGAAGAGAAATTCGAGGTGTGCATACTGAGACAGAGGAGAAGATCAGAAAGCTGAAGAGGATGCAAGCAGGAAGACACTGATGCAGGTAGAGCAGAGAAGCATAGCAAAATAGTGATAATCCTGGTAAGACAACGAAAACTATTGAATCACTGTAATAAATTCACAGAAAGAAAAGTTTTATATTTCAGGGTGGTTGGGAGGTGGTAGGGAACACTGTTGTCCTCGGAATTTCAAGTAGGTGCTTGAATGCAGGAAGGTATAGCTTCCATCTGGTTACATCCAGAGAAACCATGGTGGCAGGGTGGTGCAATCAAACACTTCAAAGTCTTTGGGAGTAAGTGTTACATAAAGAATAATGATGAGAACCTTGGCAAGTATGATGAAAGGGCTGATGAAGGCATCTTCTTAGGGTATGCTACAAACAGTAAAGGATAAAATTTGATGAAGGAATCCCAGTAAGAGATGTGAAAAATACTGAATCAACAACAAAGTATATAGATGAAGTTGAAGCTAAATAGGTCCAAGAATCAAAACAAGAAGAATCTAAGCCAGATGAAGATGAAAATATTTAGACAGGCTCAAATCAGCAGACAGCATCAAATTCCTCCTCCAGAATCACTCAAAAGAATCATCCTGTAAGTCAAATAATTGGTGAAAAAGACAAAGATGTACAAACCAGGAGAAAGATAATCAAAAACACTGAACAATCACATATAGCCTTCATATCCATGCTGGAACCCAAGAATTTTAATGAATCTAGCAAAGATGACAATTGGGTTAAAGCCATGAATGATGAACTTGATCAGATTGAGAAAAACAAAATGTGGGAGATGGTTCCTAGATAAAAATATCATTGGTTCCAAATGGATCTTTAAGAACAAAATGAATGAGAAGGGACAAGTTGTCAGGAACAAAGCAAGATTGGTCTGTAAGGGCTATGCTCAAATAGAAGAACTGGATTTTGACGAAACATTTGCGCTAGTAGCAAGACTAGAAGAGATCAAAATATTTCTTGCCTATGCTTGTCATAAAAGGTTTAAAGTCTATCAAATGGATGTCAAGTCAGCATTTCTAAATGGAGATTTAAAAGAAGAAGTTTATATGGAATAACCAGAGGGTTTCGAACTCATAGATAATCCTGACCTAGTATGCAAGTTGAAGAAAGCCTTTTATGGGTTAAAACAAGATCCTCATGACTGGTATTACAGACTGGATAACTATCTCCAAAACAAAGGGTTCAAGAGAGGAACAATTGGCAGAACTCTATATATCAAAACAAAGGGTAATGACTTGCTCATCATGTTGGTCTATGTAGATGAAATCATATTCGGATGTAATAATGATTCATTGGTACAATGGTTTTCTTCTGCCATGGAGTCTGAGTTTGAAATGTCTATGATAGGGGAACTGTCATTTTTTCTTGGTACGAAAATTACTCAGAAGTCTGAAGAAATGTTTCTTTCTCAAGAAAAATATCTAAGAGAAATGTTGAAAAGGGTTCAAATGGAAGATTCTAGACTTGTGGGCACACCTATGGTTACTGGATGCAAATTAAGCAAGGATGATGACTCACCTGATGTTGATCAAAGTTCATATAGGTCAATGATAGGTAGCCTATTTTATATCACAGCATTTCATCCACACATAATGCATGTTGTTGGAATAGTAAGAAGGTATCAGGCAGCACCCAAACAGAGTCATTTACTACCTGTCAAAAGAATATTCAGATATTTGAAAGAAACAATGAACTATGGCCTATGGTATCCTAAGAATCAGATTTTTCAATTATCAGTCTAATCAGATGTTGATTGGGCTAACTGCATGGATGAAAGGAAAATCATGAGTGGAGGTGCGTTCTTCTTAGGAGATTCTCTAGTAGCGTGGTTGAGTAAAAAGCAAGGTTCCATTTATTTATCAAATACAGAGGCAGAGTACATTGTTGTTGCTACTTGTTGCACTCAAGTATTATGGATGATTCAGACACTTGCAGAATTAGAGGTAAAATATACTACATCGATCCCAATTCATTGTGATAACACTAGTTCCATAAGTGTGTCAAAGAATCCTGTATTCCACTCTAAGACCAATCATATTCCCATAAAATACCATTTTCTGAAAGAGTAGGTCACCAATCAGATTGTTCAGGTTCATTACATTCCAACCATGGAAAAAATTGTAGACATATTTACTAAACCCCTAGCCAAGACACCATTTGAATATCTTCGTCAAAAGTTGGGTATCATCCCGTCTCACACCTAAGAGAGTCCATCCTATTAGGGGGAGTATGTGTTGGTTTCATATCTGATACCTTCAACGAAGTACTGCAACAGCTCAGGGGGAGCATGTTTTCTTTGGCATTGATGTCAAAGGGGGAGAAAAGGAGTGGAGTGGTCCAGACCGGATGCTATAGCTGGAGGTCCAAACAAATTAGCACAGTCGTTTGGGGTTGCCATCAATGCCAAAGGGGGAGATTGTTGGCAGGTTTACAGTTGGGAGTGAGATTTTCATCGATGTCAAGAACAGCGATGGTAAGAATAGTGATGGAAAATAGGCTCAGAAGACATCTTAAGTCCAGATAGGAGGAGCACACGGATGGAGGACAGATCTCGGGTGTTAGATCTGAGCACAGGGTCCAACCATCGTTGGATCTAGGAGAACCTGCACGTTCTTTAAAATGCAAGGAGAATCGGGCTTACAAAATTCTGAAAGTAGGAGGATCATCCATCTTCAGGCAGGACACATGGTCACAGGTCATCACTTCGCTGACTGGAAAGTCAAAGAAAGGAGGTGCTCTAACCCCTCGAACTCGCGATATGCGAGATCACGAAATGATCTTGGTTGTTGAAGCTAGAGGACACATGGTGAGCGATTGGCATTTCGCTGACTAACAGGTCAAAGGCATGAGGTGCTCTATCCTTCCAACTTGTGAAACGTGAAATAAAGATATAGTCTCAGTCGTTGGATCAAGGACAAATCTGGACAGTCGATCCAAGAAGGACACGTGGCTAAAGATCAACATTTTGCTGACTAAAAGGTCAAAGGAGGGAGGTGCCCTAACCTCTTGAACTCACAAAATGTGAAATGACAATATAATCTCAGTCACTGGATCGAGGACAAATCTGGACCGTCGATACAAGAAGTGACACATGGCATCCACTCAACTCATGACACATCATTGAGTGATGCAAGAGTGACGTCACTTCGAGAGTTTAGTTTCAGGATTTTTAGCATCAACACTCCCCCAAAGTCCCGAAAGTTGAAGTTCGAGGGTGGAGGATAGCCGTCTGATCACCACGGATCATGGACTGTTGATCCGGAGAGTGAACCGATCAAATGATTAGCGAGTGGTCATATCTCGTGGTCACATCGTCGAGAGTTGGAGAGAAGAGCTAGTGCATTCAAGCTTCATTTCGGAGTTTGCAACATGGAGAGTCAAGACGACTCATCACAGAATCTCTGAAACACGAAATTGTGAAATGCATTTTCAAATTAGGCTATGGTCACCACCGGTGGTCACACTAAGGTAGGAGCATGCAAGATTCTAGGGTCCATTTTGGATATCGGGAATTCCAAATGAAGGAGTCAAGGAGACTCACGGGAGTATCCCAGAAATAGGAAAATGTGAAATACATTTTTGAATTAGGTTGTGGTCACCGTCAGTGGTCACATGAGTGGAAGGAGCCAGCATAGCTAGGCTCCATTTCAGGTACCGGGAGTTGGAGGAGTCAAGGGACTCACGGGAGAATCCCTGAAGTGTGAAACCACGAAATGCACTTTCGAATGGGGTTTTTTTCACAGCCACGGTCCTATCAGCGGAAGTAAGGGGAAGGAGCTAGCAAAGCTAGGCTCCATTTCGTAGTTTTCACAATTGGAACAAGGCAACTCACAATTGTATATCCCGGATCACAAAATCATGAAACTCTTTCTGAATAGGTGTTTGGTTATCGCCTGAGGCCACATGTGAAAGGAAAGGGATTAGCTAGAAAGGATAAACGCCCACTGTAAAGTTTTCCTCAGGAAGATATAAGGCGAGAAATACATGAACGCGTGGAGATTCTCTCAGTAACTGCCAGAAGGAAGTGATTGCATCTGCCAAATAATTCGAAGAGTCTTCAGGGTGATCAACAGAGAAGACGAAGAGTCTTAAGGAAAATGCCAATGGAGTGTAGACTCATCATAGAGTCGATTGATAGATGGAAGTGGGTCGAAGACTATTACAGTCAGCAAAGACAAAGGATCTCAGGAGAATGGCCAGTGATGATGAACGCAGTGAAGTGTATGCAGTGGGATAGTGCATGCATCATGCACAAGGTGCACAGAGACTATAAAAAAGTAGAATAGAGAAGAGATCTTGATGTTGTTGTTGTGACTGATGCATGTGTGTAAAAGCATGATGTGTAGGAGCGGAAGAACATAAGAAGAAAGAACAGAGATGCATATATGTGAGAAGAAGAGAAAGTCGAGGTGTTCATTCTGAGACAGAATAGAAGATTAGAAAGTTGAAGAGGATGCAAGCAGGAAGACACTGATACAGGTAGAACAGAGAAGCATAGCAGAACAGTGATAATCCTCGTAAGACAATGAAAACTATTGAATCACTGTAATAAATTCACAGAAAGCAAAGTTTTATATTTCAGGGTGGTTGGGAGGTGGTAGGGAACACTGTTGTCCTCGGAATTTCAAGTAGGTGCTTGAACGTAGGGAGGTATAGCTTCCATTTGGTTACAGCCAAAGAAACCATGGTGGCAGGGTGGTGCCATCAAACACTTCAAAGTTTTTGGGAGTAAGTGTTACAAAAAGAATAATGATGAGAACCTTTTCAAGTATGATGACGGGGCTGATGAAGGCATCTTCTTAGGGTATGCTACAAACAGTAAAGGATACAGATGCTATAATAAGAGGTTGCATAGATTGGTTGACTGTATTGACATAAAAGTTGATGAAGGAATCCCAGTAAGAGAGGTGAACAATACTGAATAAACAACAAAGTATATAGATGAAGTTGAAGCTAAACAGGTCCAAGAAATAGAACAAGAAGAATCTAATCTAGATGAAGATGCAAATATTCAGACAGGCTCAAATCAACAGACAGCATCAAATTCCTCCTCAAGAATCACTCAAAAGAATCATCCTGTAAGTCAAATAATTGGTGAAAAAGACAAAGGTGTACAAACCAGGAGAAAGATAATCAAAAACACTGAACAATCACATATAGCCTTCATATCCATGCTGGAACCCAAGAATTTTAATGAATCTAGCAAAGATGACAATTGGGTTAAAGCCATGAATGATGAACTTGATCAGATTGAGAAAAACAAAACGTGGGAGATGGTTCCTAGACCTAAAGATAAAAATATCATTGGTTCCAAATGGATCTTTAAGAACAAAATGAATGAGAAGGGACAAGTTGTTAGGAACAAAGCAAGATTGGTCTATAAGGGCTATGCTCAAATAGAAGGACTGGATTTTGATGAAACATTTGCGCTAGTAGAAAGACTAGAAGCGATCAGAATATTTCTTGCCAATGCTTGTCATAAAAGGTTTAAAGTCTATCAAATGGATGTCAAGTCAGCATTTCTAATGGATATTTAAAAGAAGAAGTTTATATGGAATAACCAGAGGGTTTAGAACTCATAGATAATCCTGACCTAGTATGCAATCTGAAGAAATCCTTTTATGGGTTAAAACAAGATCCTCATGATTGGTATTACAAACTGGATAAGTATCTCCAAGACAAAGGGTTCAAGAGAGGAACAATTGACCGAACTCTATATATCAAAACAGAGGGTAATGACTTGCTCATCGTGTTGGTCTATGTAGATGAAATCATCTTCGGATGTAATAATGATTCATTGGTACAATGGTTTTCTTCTGGCATGGAGTCTGAGTTTGAAATGTCTATGACAGGGGAACTGTCATTTTTTCTTGGTATGAAAATTACTCAGAAGTCTGAAGGAATGTTTCTTTCTCAAGAAAAATATCTAAGAGAAATGTTGAAAAGGTTTCAAATGGAATATTCTAGACCTGTGGGCACACCTATGGTTACTGGATGCAAATTAAGCAAGGATGATGACTCACCTAATGTTGATCAAAGTTCATATAGGTCAATGATAGGCAGCCTATTGTATATCACAGCATTTCATCCAGACATAATGCATGTTGTTGGAATAGTAGGAAGGTATCAGGCAACACCCAAACAGAGTCATTTACTAGCTGTCAAAAGAATATTCAGATATTTGAAAGAAACAATGAACTATGGCCTATGGTATCCTAAGAATCAGAATTTTCAATTATCAGTTTAATCAGATGTTGATTGGGCTAACTGCATGGATGAAAGGAAAAGCATGAGTGGAGGTGCGTTCTTCTTAGGATATTCTCTAGTAGCGTGGTTGAGTAAAAAGCAAGGTTCCATTTATTTATCAACTACAGAGGCAGAATACATTGTTGTTGCTACTTGTTGCACTCAGGTATTATGGATGATTCAGACACTTGTAGACTTAGAGGTAAAATATACTACACCGATCCCAATTCATAGTGATAACACTAGTGCCATAAGTGTGTCAAAGAATCCTGTATTCCACTCCAAGACCAATCATATTCCCATAAAATACCATTTTCTGAGAGAGTAGGTCACCAATCAGATTTTTCAGGTTCATTACATTCCAACCACAGAAAAAATTGTAGACATATTTACTAAACCCCAAGCCAAGACACCATTTGAATATCTTTGTCAGAAGTTGGGTATCATCACGTCTCACACCTAAGAGAGTCCATCCTGTTAGGGGGAGTATGTGTTGGTTCCATATCTGATACCTTCGACGAAGTACTGCAACAGCTCAGGGGGAGCATGTTTTCTTTGACATTGATTTCAAAGGGGGAGAAAAGGAGTGGAGTGGTCCAGACTGGATGCTATAGCTGGAGATCCAAATAGATTAGCATAGTCGTTCGGGGTTGCCATCAATGCCAAAGGAGGAGATTGTTGGCAGGTTTATAGTTGGGAGTGAGATTTTCATCGATGTCAAGAATAGCGATGGTAAGAACAGTGATGGAAAATAGGCTCGGAAGACATCGTAAGTCCAGATAGGAGGAGCGCACATATGGAGGACAGATCTCAGGCGTTAGATCTGAGCACAGGGTTCGACCGTCGTTGGATCTAGGAGAACCTGCATGCTCTTCAAAATGCAAGGAGAAGTGGGCTTACAAAATCCTGAAAGTAGGAGGACCGACCATCTTCGGGCAGGACACGTGGTCATAGATCATCATTTTGCTGACTGGAAAGTCAAAGGAAGGAGGTGCTCTAACCCCTCGAACTCGCAATATGCGAGATCGCGAAATGATCTTGGTTGTTGAAGCCAAAGGACACATGGTGAACGATTGGCATTTCGCTGACTAAAAGGTCAAAGGCACGAGGTGCTCTATCCTTCCAACTCATGAAACGCAAAATGACAATATAATCTCAGTCGTTGGATCGAGGACAAATCTGGACCGTCGATCCAAGAAGGACACATGGCTAAAGATCAGCATTTCACTGACTGAAAGGTCAAAGGAAGGAGGTGCCCTAACCTCTCAAACTCGCAAAACGTGAAATGACGATATAATCTCAGTCGTTGGCTCGAGGACAAATCTGGATCGTCAATACAAGAAGTTACACGTGGCATCCACTCATCTCATGACACGTCATCGAGTGATGCAAGAGTGATGTCACTCCGGGAGTTTAGTTTCAAGATTTTTAGCATCAACACTCCCCCTAAGTCCCAAAAGTTGAAGTTCCAGGGTGGAGGATAGCCGTCCGATCACCACGGATCGTGGACCATTGATATGGAGAGTGAAGCGCTCAAATGATTAGCGAGTGGTCATATCTCATGGTCACATCGTCGAGAGTTGGAGAGAAGAGCTAGTGCATCCAAGCTTCATTTCGGAATTTGCAACATGGAGAGTCGAGACGACTCATCACAGAATCCCCGAAACGCGAAATTGTGAAATGCATTTTCAAATTAGGCTGTGGTCACCGTCGGTGGTCACGCTAAGGTAGGAGCATGAAAGATTCTAGGTTCCATTTCGGATATCGGGAATTCCAAACGAAGGAGTCAAGGAAACTCATGGGAGAATCCCAGAAATAGGAAATTGTGAAATACATTTTCAAATTAGGCTGTGGTCACCGTCAGTGGTCGCATGAGTGGAAGGAGCTAGCATAGCTAGGATCCATTTTAGGTACTGGGAGTTGGAGGAGTCAAGGGACTCACGGGAGAATCCCCGAAGTGTGAAATCACAAAATGCACTTTCGAATGGGGTTGTTGTCACATCCAGTGGTCCTATCAGTGGAAGTAAGGGGAAGGAGCTAGCAAAGCTAGGCTCCATTTTGGAGTTTTCATGATTGGAGTGAGGCAACTTGTAGTTGTATATTCTGGATCGCGAAATCATGAAATTCTTTCTGAATAGGCGTTTGGTTATCGCCTGAGGCCACATGTGAAAGGAAAGGGATTAGCCAAAAAGGATAAACGCTCACTGTAAATTTTTCCTCAGGAAGATATAAGGTGATAAATGCATGAACGCACGGAGATTCTCTCAGTAACTGCCAGAAGGAAGTGATTACATCTGCTAGAGAATTCAAAGAGTCTTCAGGGTGATCAATAGAGAAAACGAAGAGTCTTGAGGCAACTGCCAATGGAGTGTAGACTCATCATAGAGTCGACTGACAGATGGAAGTGGGTCGAAGACTGTTATAGCCAGCAAAGACAAAGGATCTCAGGAGAATGGTCAGTGATGATGAACGCAGTGAAGTGTATATAATGGGATAGCGCATGCATCATGCACAAGATGCACAGAGACTATAAAAAAGCATAACAGAGAAGAGATCTTGATGTTGTTGTTGTGAGTGATGCATGTGTGTAGAAGCATGATGTGCAGGAGTTGAAGCACAAAAGAAGAAAAGAACAGAGATGCATATATGTGAGAAGAAGAGAAAGTCGAGGTGTGCATACTGAGACAAAGGAGAAGATCAGAAAGTTGAAGAGGATGCAAGCAGGAAGAAACTGATGCAGGTAGAGCAGAGAAGCACAGAAAAACAGTGATAATCCTGGTAAGACAATGAAAACTATTGAATCACTATAATAAATTCACAGAAATAAAAGTTTTATATTTCAGAGTGGTTGGGAGGTGCTAGGGAGGACTGTTGTCCTTAGTTTTTCAAGTAGGTGCTTGAACGCAAGGAGTTATAGCTTCCATCTGGTTGCAACCAGAAAAACCAGGGTGGCAAGGTTGTGCAAGGGAGAACATTGGTTCTTTGATATACAGGTCGGTGCCTGTATGACTGGAAGTTGGTGCTTCCATCCAGTTGGTGCTGGAACATTCAGGGAGTTGGTACTTCCTTCTAGTACAGAATGATAATGTACAGAAAATATGAGTTGACTAACAGAGGTGGTAGCCTCATTATGATAATGTACAGAAAATAATTATCATATAAAGAAGAAGAGGTTTTCACCCTTTATGGGTTTCCTTGGGAATATCTTTCTTTGTATTATACATGTGTGTGATTGATGTTGAATACTCTACTACTTATTTATTCTGATCATCATTGAGAGTTCTGTAATGAGTTTTAAAATGGATATAATTGTTTAAGCATAGTGACAACTGATTCACCCCCCCTCTCAGTTGTCCAACAACATGGTAGTATATGTGCAAAATAGGATTCCTCATGGGATATTGGGGGACAAGAATCTAAAGGAGGCATTCTTAGGAGTGAAGTTTGTTAGCACTCTGTAATTTCCATAGGTTGTAGAAGAAAAGACAGAGGTAACTACCAAACCACTTTGGAATTTGGGATCTATCCTCTCCAGCTTTAGAGAGGGATCTCTCTATAGGATTTAGATTTGTTTGAGTTTTAAAATGTTAGGCTAGTTATGATAGTTCGAGTTTTGTTTGTTTGTTTGAAATAGATGGCTGAAAGAATGCTTAAATTTCCATTGGGCTATGGGATATGTACTTAAAGATAAGGATCAATTTCATCTTTTATAAGGTTTTCTCCGCAGGGTGGGTAGTAAGATTGTTGTATATATTTAAATTAAATTAAATGAATAAGAGGAAAAATAGGGAAAATTCCACTAAGTAGAAGAGAAGTTAAGAATTCCTTTACTTAGTTTCTAATGAACAACATGAAGATCATTAAAAAACCAGAGACAGAGTATAATGAAATAAATTATGTTCGTTTAACTTTCTTTAAATGATTAGAATTGAAAACACATGAAACGATTACAGAGAATGGAAAAACATTTGACAGAGAGAGAAAACACATCACCAACAATCTAACACAAGAATCCTGTGAATAAGGCTCATTTATTATTGGTCGATCCTTTGAAAAATTACACAATAGCTCTTGGGTGCAAAAATCAACCCATAATACTTTGAAGAGAGAAGTATTTATAAAACTATTTACATGAGATCCTATCATAAATGATCAGGATTTATGGAGGAATATCTAACTAACTAGATCTCTAAATACAAAATGTAGGGATTTTGCATATTTGCTTGGATCTTTGGTATTGATTTGGTGGAAGTGGTTGATGACTCGTCTCTTTGACTCTGGCTAGATGTTGCTCCACACTGACTAGAACACCAAAACTGACTTCACTCAAGTAATGTGCATAGATCTTCCCACCTCTTTTTACCTGGGATGGAAATATTGAGTACTTTCCTATATATTTCATCCATTTCTGTATACTTGATAAAGGAAGGCTTAGTGATGAAGATATGCTTAATCTCATGATGAATACTCAAGTCTAACTAGAGTGTATCCAAGAATTCTTTACCATTAATGCTTCATGGTATCCCTGCAAACTTTGAACTGTCCTTTGCTGCTATGCTCATTTTATGTTTATAATTAGGTAGATTGATCAATTTGTCATTCAGTACTAACAATCCAAGAAGCCCGTTCTTATGTAGCACCTCAAACTTACTGAAGAACCTATGCACACATATGTTCATCACTTGATCTTTTTCTTCCAGCTGCAACATTAATCCTTTCTTGGTCAGAACCTTCTTGATATCAAGGATGGTTTTTGTCTTGTCCTCAATCTCTAATTATTCTAACTCCTGTTTGTTTTTGGAGTTTAGAAATCTGATAAGTTCACTGGCCTCTGTGGGTCTTTCTCCTAATTATTCTTTGATGATTTCAATTGCTCCTCTAGATTTCTATACTAACTCATGTTGCTCAAAAATGATATGTATAGATGGCCATATTTTTGACATCAATTTGTTGATATCTATCCAAATGTTTTCCTTAGCTTGGGCTAAGGTATTTTCCATGGCAGTCTCTTTCCCTAATTGTTGTAATTGTTGACTAATCCTTTGAGACTTATGCATCTCTTCCCGGTGACTGGTCTGGAACATCGATTTCAACTCTTGAAATTTATTTACTTGTTCTTGTAGTTTTATGATCTCTTCCCCTTGTATGGACATATCTTCCATGGATTTTAAAATTTTGTCAAATGCATCTGAGACTTGTACTGGGATTGCTGATGGAATTGTTGATGGAATCTTTGTTGATGTGGATCCTTCTTTTCGTTTGATTCCTGTCAGAGGGACTACCTCCATTGGGATCATGGCCATATGCACATTTTGTTCCTTTTCCTTTATCAGTTTGTCCATTTCTTCTTCCATTTCTCTTATTTGTGCATTTTGTTCCATGATTAACTTTAACATTTCTTCTATGTGGCCTTTAGTCTCAGCCACTTATTTGGCTTTTGAATCTTCTGTAGTTGGAAGCTTCAGTTGCTTTCTCATATATGTTATATCAGCATTCTTCTTCTTTAACAACTCCTCTGTTTCCTTGACATTTGTTGGATCATACCCAATCTTAAGAACCAATTCTTCTACTGATTTTATTTTGTTATCCTTGGCCAAAGATGAAATATTCTCAAGCTTTAATTGGGACTGAATATTGTTCAGGAATATCTACAACTTAGAAGCAATCATTGAGGTATTTTTCAAAGTTGAGAATATCATTTCTCCTTTCTTCCTATGCATGTCCATCTGGTCCACTTGATGGACATCCTTTACATCAAATCCAGTCTTCTTATAGTCTGTAGTTGTTTTAGGATGGGGAACTTGTGCTTGTAAGAATGCCATTTGCATTCTTCCTCTTTCTATGTCAAAATTTGATAGCAGTCTATGTTGAGCACTGGAGTTCTTCTTCCAGAACTAATCATAGGTGATTTTGTTGAAAAGCTCATTTCTTTTCTTGATCTGTTTATACTTGTCAAAAATATTTGACTATGTTTTCCCATGAGTTGATTTAGCTGTCAGAGTAGTGTTTGGTCTTCTTTGAGATGTTAGTGATGATGTAGAAACTGTAAACATATTGTTTGATTGAGTTGAAGAGTGTGGTCCCTCCAAGACTATGGTGGACTACATTTATCCCTCCTTGAGAAAATCTGTTGTATGACTGGTTTTGGCCCTCTTTCTATAAACTTGGAAATCCTCAGTTGATACCTTTGTGACTGAAGGAGAGACCTCCTTCCTTGATCTCTTCTCTACTTACTTTTGGGGTGTGTTAGTATGTGAAGTAGTTACAGGGGCAGGTTGCTCCTCTGGTTCTTGTAATGTGTTCTCTTGCCATTCTGTCTAGTTCATGTATTTCTCCACCTCTTGCTTCTGTGTGTGAGCATAAGGAGTGTTCCTTTGTTTGATCTTGAGTTTAGAGATGACACCAAATGGGTCATATGCCCAAGTGGAACTCATAGGAAACCTCATTTGTTTCAAGAGGTTATCTTCTTCTTCTCTTGTTGATATGTTGTTGCAGATGAAAGGGCCAATCTGAGTATTTATTCTGAGTTGGGACTTCTTCTTTGTTGCAACAAAGTGAATGTAATTTGAATTCACCATTTACCTTATATATTCTAGTGCAAAAATCCTCACTGGTAGGTATTTGGGAAATTTGTAAGGAGTCATGTCACACCCATATACTCTTATCTATGTGTGGTTTTGGTATAAATACCAATCCCATGTCTTAGCTTGATCAGATAGGTGCAAGACCCTCTGAACTTCTTCACTGATCCTTGGCTCTATGTTGTTATTTAGCATACAAACAACTAGGTGAATGAACTAATCTATGTAGTCCTTGAAGTTGAACTCTATTGAATTTTTCCTTACTAATGAGGTCCATGATGTCACTGGTTGTTGACTTCCTTCCTGGTTTAATTTCTGAAGTGCACAAGGAAACCTATCTGACTGAAAAAATAAAAACATGTAGACCAGAACATAAGAGTATATGAACATCCCTTTGATTGGAAACCTGAATAGTTGATCATGAATATTATCAGCTAGAAATTGACTAAAATTGAATTTAATTGAAACTCTTTCTTATGTGGAAAATATGAATAAAAAACCTAGAATAGGTTCATCTACCCATTCATCTGAGTAATAACCTAACAAGTAAGAAAGCATGGAAATGATCTGGTTGGCTTTGACAGTGAAAAAGGAATATGAGTAAGGTGGATTATTATTGGGCAATTGGGCATCTTCTAGGAGGAAAATCTCAAATATTTGGGCTCTTTGGGGGAAAGTGAGTTTTTGGTATAGGTCATTTAGGGATTCAATGGAGAATGGCATAGTTGAGTCGTTTATAGAGATTTGCAACAAATGGTCAATGGCTTCGGAGGTGACTGTAAACAATATTTCACCGGAGGAGGAGGCAATGGCCCTTTGGTCAGGAAAATAGTAGGCTTGGCATCTGAGAGAAAATTCATGGAAATAGTGAGTTTGAGGGAACATGTACAGAGGCAAATTGGACTCCCAGAGTCCAATTTCGTCACTTTGGTCCATAAAAATGTCCTTTAGCCATGAGTGCAATTCGAAGAAGTCAAATTCACACCTCGGCTCTATGATTTTGTAATATTTATCCGCTAGAGGGATGTGGTCCAGGTCAACAGGAGGGGGAAGGATTGGGTTCTCGGACCTATTTGCATATTTGGCCTTGGGGGCCATAATTGACAGAGCTTGCGGTAAAATAATGGTGAAACTGTAATTACCGGGGGAAAAGACGTCTGATGATGGTGAGAGATCGTGGTGGTTAACTTGACATCTTGGGTCGGTGAAGTATCCATGGTGTATGTATCAGCAATTGTGTAACATGAGGTGAAACGTGGTTTTACAGCATGCAGGAGGTGTTCGTTATTGTGTGGGGTTGTTACAGGGGGGTTAACAATCATGGGGAATGTTTTAATTAGGTAATGGGTATGTAGGATGGGACAAATGGTGGGTAGTAATAAGGTTATGGTGGCGAGGTGAGGTGAGTTGTATCGGGTGGTGGTTTAGGCAGATTTCAGAGGGGGGTAGGTGGTAAGCAGAA
>JASDQU010307558.1:50442-62387 GCA_032191745.1 Picea mariana
GGGAATATCTTTCTTTGTATTATACATGTGTGTGATTGATGTTGAATACTCTACTACTTATTTATTTTGATCATCATTGAGAGTTCTGTAATGAGTTTTAAAATGGATATAATTGTTTAAGCATAGTGACAACTGATTCACCCCCCCTCTCAGTTGTCCAACAACATGGTAGTATATGTGCAAAATAGGATTCCTCATGGGATATTGGGGGACAAGAATCCAAAGGAGGCATTCTTAGGAGTAAAGTTTGTTAGCACTCTATAATTTCCATAGGTTGTAGAAGAAAAGACAGAGGTAACTACCAAACCACTTTAGAATTTGGGATCTATCCTCTCCAGCTTTAGAGAGGGATCTCTCTATAGGATTTAGATTTGTTTGAGTTTTAAAATGTTAGGCTAGTTATGATAGTTCAAGTTTTGTTTGTTTGTTTGAAATAGATGGCTGAAAGAATGCTTAAATTTCCATTGGGCTATGGGTTATGTACTTAAAGATAAGGATCAATTTCATCTTTTATAAGGTTTTCTCCGCAGGGTAGGGTAGTAAGATTGTTGTATATATTTAAATTAAATTAAATGAATAAGAGGAAAAATAGGGAAAAATCCACTAAGTAGAAGAGCAGTTAAGAATTCCTTTACTTAGTTTCTAATGAACAACATGAAGATCATTAAAAAACCAGAGACAAAGTATAATGAAATAAATTATGTTCTTTTAACTTTCTTTAAATGATTAGAATTGAAAACACATGAAACGATTACAGAGAATGGAAAAACATTTGACAGAGAGAGAAAACACATCACCAACAATCTGACACAAGAATCCTGTGAATAAAGCTCATTTATTACTGGTCGATCCTTTGAAAATTTACACAATAGCTCTTGGGTGCAAAAATCAACACATAATAATTTGAAGAGAGAAGTATTTATAAAACTATTTACATGAGATCCTATCATAAATGATCAGGATTTATGGAGGAATATCTAACTAACTAGATCTCTAAATACAAAATGTAGGGATTTTGCATATTTGCTTGGATCTTTGGTATTGATTTGGTGGAAGTGGTTGATGACTCGTCTCTTTGACTCTAGCTAAATGCTGCTCCACACTGACTAGAACACCAAAACTGACTTCACTCAAGTAATGTGCATAGATATTCCCACCTCTTTTTACCTGGGATGGAAATATTGAGTACTTTCCTATATATTTCATCCATTTCTGTATACTTGATAAAGGAAGGCTTAGTGATGAAGATATGGTTAATCTCATGATGAATACTCAAGTCTAACTGGAGTGTATCCAAGAATTCTTTACCATTAATGCTTCATGGTATCCCTGCAAACTTTGAACTGTCCTTTGCTGCTATGCTCATTTTATGTTTATAATTAGGTAGATTGATCAATTTGTCATTCAGTACTAACAATCCAAGAAGCCCTTTCTTATGTAGCACCTCAAACTTACTGAAGAACCTATGCACACATATGTCCATCACTTGATCTTTTTCTTCCAGCTGCAACATTAATCCTTTCTTGGTCAGAACCTTCTTGATCTCAAGGATGGTTTTTGTCTTGTCCTCAATCTCTAATTATTCTAACTCCTGTTTGTTTTTGGAGTTTAGAAATATGATAAGTTCACTGGCCTCTGTGGGTCTTTCTCCTAATTATTCTTTTATGATTTCAATTGCTCCCCTAGATTTCTATACTAACTCATGCTGTTCAAAAATGATATGTATGGATGGCCATATTTTTGGCATCAATTTGTTGATATCTATCCAAATGTTTTCCTTAGCTTGGGCTAAGGTATTTTCCATGGCAGTCTCTTTCCCTAATTGTTGTAACTGTTGACTAATCCTTTGAGACTTATGCATCTCTTCCTGGTCACTGGTCTGGAACATCGATTTCAACTCTTGAAATTTATTTACTTGTTCTTGTAGTTTTATGATCTCTTCCCCTTGTATGGACATATCTTCCATGGATTTTAAAAGTTTGTCAAATGCATCTGAGACTTGTACTGGGATTGCTGATGGAATTGTTGATGGAATCTTTGTTGATGTGGATCCTTCTTTTCGTTTGATTCCTATCAGAGGGACTACCGCCATTGGGATCATGGCCATATGCACATTTTGTTCCTTTTCCTTTATCAGTTTGTCCATTTCTGCTTCCATTTCTCTTATTTGTGCATTTTGTTCCATGATTAACTTTAACATTTCTTCTGTGTGGCCTTTAGTCTCAGCCACTTATTTGGCTTTTGAATCTTCTGTAATTGGAAGCTTCAGTTGCTTTCTCATATATGTTATATCAACATTCTTCTTCTTTAACAACTCCTTTGTTTCCTTGACATTTGTTGGATCATACCCAATCTTAAGAACCAATTCTTCTAGTGATTTTATTTTGTTATCCTTGGCCAAAGATGAAATCTTCTCAAGCTTTAATTGGGACTGAATATTGTTCAGGGATATCTACAACTTAGAAGCAATCATTGAGGTATTTTTCAAAGTTGAGAATATCATTTCTCCTTTCTTCCTATGCATGTCCATCTGGTCCACTTGATGGACATCCTTTACATCAAATCCAAAGGCAGTCTTCTTATAGTCTGCAGTTGTTTTAGGATGGGGAACTTGTGCTTGTAAGAATGCCATTTGCATTCTTCCTCTTTCTATGTCAAAATTTGATAGCAGTCTGTGTTGAGCACTAGAGTTCTTCTTCCAGAACTAATCATAGGTGATGTTGTTGAGGAGCTCATTTCTTTTCTTGATCTGTTTATACTTGTCAAAAATATTTGACTATGTTTTCCCATGAGTTGATTTAGCTGTCAGAGTAGTGTTTGGGCTTCTTTGAGATGTTAGTGATGATGTAGAAACTGTAAACATAGTGTTTGACTGAGTTGAAGAGTGTGGTCCCTCCAAGACTATGGTGGACTACATTTATCCCTCGTTGAGAAAATCTGTTGTATGACTGGTTTTGGCCCTCTTTCTATAAACTTGGAAATCCTCAGTTGATACCTTTGTGACTGAAGGAGAGACCTCCTTCCTTGATCTCTTCTCTACTTACTTTTGGGGTGTGTTAGTATGTGAAGTAGTTATAGGGGCAGGTTGCTCCTCTGGTTCTTGTAATGTGTTCTCTTGCCATTCTGTCTAGTTCATGTATTTCTCCACCTCTTGCTTTTGTGTGTGAGCATAAGGAGTGTTCCTTTGTTTGATCTTGAGTTTAGAGATGACACCAAATGGGTCATATGCCCAAGTGGAACTCATAGGAAACCTCATTTGTTTCAAGAGGTTATATTCTTCTTCTCTTGTTGATATGTTGTTGCGGATGAAAGGGCCAATCTGAGTATTTATTCTGAGTTGGGACTTCTTCTTTGTTGCAACAAAGTGAATGTAATTTGAATTCACCATTTACCTTATATATTCTAGTGCAAAAATCCTCACTAGGAGGTATTTGGGCAATTTGTAAGGAGTCATGTCACACCCATATACTCTTATCTATGTGTGGTTTTGGTATAAATACCAATCCCATGTCTTAGCTTGATCAGATAGGTGCAAGACCCTCTGAACTTCTTCACTGATCCTTGGCTCTATGTTGTTATTTAGCATACAAACAACTAGGTGAATGAACTAATCTATGTAGTCCTTGAAGTTGAACTCTATTGAATTTTTCCTTACTAATGAGGTCCATGATGTCACTGGTTGTTGACTTCCTTCCTAGTTTAATTTATGAAGTGCACAGGGAAACCTATCTGACTGAAAAAATAAAAACATGTAGACCAAAACATAAGAGTATATGAACATCCCTTCGATTGGAAACCTGAATAGTTGATCATGAATATTATCAGCTAGAAATTGACTGAAATTGAATTTAATTGAAACTCTTTCTTATGTGGAAAATATGAATAAAAAACCTAGAATAGGTTCATCTACCCATTCATCTGAGTAATAACCTAACAAGTAAGAAAGAATGGAAATGATCTGGTTGGCTTTGACAGTGAAAAAGGAATATGAGTAAGGTGGATTATTCTTGGGCAATTGGGCATCTTCTGGGAGGAAAATCTCAAATATTTGGGCTCTTTGGGGGAAAGTGAGTTTTTGGTATAGGTCATTTAGGGATTCAATGGAGAATGGCATAGTTGAGTCGTTTATAGAGATTTGCAGCAACTGGTCAATGGCTTCGGAGGTGACTGTAAACAATATTTCACCGGAGGAGGAGGCAATGGCCCTTTGGTCAGGAAAATAGCAGGCTTGGCATCTGAGAGAAAATTCATGGAAATGGTGAGTTTGAGGGAACATGTACAGAGGCAAATTGGACTCCCAGAATCCAATTTCGTCACTTTGGTCCATAAAAATGTCCTTTAGCCATGAGTGCAATTCGAATAAGTCAAATTCACACCTCGGCTCTATGATTTTGTAATATTTATCCACTAGAGGGATGTGGTCCAGGTCAACAGGAGGGGGAAGGATTGGGTTCTCGGACCTATTTGCATATTTGGCCTTGGGGGCCATAATTGACAGAGCTTGCGGTAAAATAATGGCGAAACTGTAATTACCGGGGGAAAAGACGTCTGATGATGGTGAGAGATCGTGGTGGTTAACTTGACATCTTGGGTCGGTGCAGTATCCATGGTGTATGTATCAGAAAATTGTGTAACATGAGGTGAAACGTGGTTTTACAGCATGCAGGAGGTGTTCGTTATTGTGTGGGGTTGTTACAGAGGGGTTAACAATCATGGGGAATGTTTTAATTAGGTAATGGGTATGTAGGATGGGACAGATGGTGGGTAGTAATAAGGTTATGGTGGCGGGGTGAGGTGAGTTGTATCGGGTGGTGGTTTAGGCAAATTTCAGAGGGGGGTAGGTGGTAAGCAGAAATAGGAGGGGGGGGTCCAAAATGATGAGGGTGCACCACGTTAGGTGGGATCAATGCGAGGGAAAACCACCTTTTAGACCCCCCCCCCGCACACCGTGAAAGGTAGAAAGATTAGGGGGGTCTGAAAAGTGTTGAGGACCGTTGATCTGGCAAGATATGGGTGTCGTCGACGGATATTTGTGCGGGATTTAGGCACTACAAGAAAAACTGGCTTGTCCACTTGCAAACTTAGGATAAAAACATGCGCCATGAAGTGCCAAGCCTATATTTTTCAACTTTACACTATAAATTTATTTTCCTAACCTAAAATAACCAAAATTAATCAAATAAGGGATATTTTGAAATCCCTTTCAATTCTCTTGAGACAAAATCACCTAACCTATCTCCTAACATAGGCATTTAACATATTAATCCAACTTAGACTCTTGGATTAATTAAACATTTTGACAAAACTTATTCTCTAACCTAACAACACAAATTTAAAAAGTTTGATCATGATTAGACAGTATGATTCAAACTAAATTTATTTTTGATGGGTTTTCTATTTTTCTCTTTTTTCTATTTTTTATTTTATTCTACTTTATTTTCTTTTTCTTTTCTTTTTTTCTTTCTTTCTTTCTTTCTTTCTTTTTTGGAAATCATTTGGAGAATGAAATATTATTTACAATGTAAAATTACAGTAGGAAGAAATCTCAATCACCAGGTGATACTATGAAATATAGAGTTATAACATTGGCTCCACTTGGGGATGGTGCTCTCCTTGTGAGGTGCCAAGAACCAGCTACCAGTTGCCTTGAATCATCTTCTCCAGTACTTTCTGCATCTGATTAGTTTTATTTTAGATGTAAATATGGTGACAATGGATTAGGGGCTCAGGGCCTTCTCTTCGAGCTTAAACCTCTGATATAAGTCACCCACTCATGATAGAAAAAGTAAAATGGTATTTACAATGAACTGGGAGAGGAATACTTTCACTCCAATGAAAAATAGTGCTTGAGCATTCTGACATTGATAGGTCCTCCTGGAAGATCTGCTCCATTCATGTCCTTGATCAAGAATGCATTTCTTCCTCTGTAAGCATGAAGTATGTATGGACCTTTCCATAAATTCTCAAATTTTCCATGATTTCCCTTCTCTTTATTTCTTGAATCACTTCAGTACTTTGTCTCCTATCTGGAAGTCATCAGCCTTGGTCCTTCTATCATAGATATTCTTGATATTTTCCTCGATCACTTGAGTTTGGTTGTATACCTCTTCTCTGGATTGTTTCAGTTGTATGGTCTGATTACTTCTCATATAGATGTCATTTGGTTCTACCTATACTTTCTGTAGTAATTTCATGACAAGGACACCTAAAGAAGTAGGAAAAACATCATCCATTCCATAAACCAACTGCTATGGGGACATGTCAATTAATCTCTTTGTAGTAAGTCTGTCTTCCCATAATGCATTGACCAACTTGTTGTTCCATGACTTATTTTTATCCTGCAACAAATTTTTGATGATGTTGACCAGAATCTTGTTGGAAGACTCTGCTAGTCCATTTCCCTAAGGGTAATAGGTAGTAGAGTTTCCTAAGGTAATTTAATATTTGCTTCAAAACTCCACCATCTTCCTTGATTTTAATGTTGTTGCATTGTCGGTGATGATTTTCCTAGGACATCCAAATCTTGAAAGAATGTTAGTTTCTAAAAACTTAATGATCACAGCATCAATGGCTTGCCTTGTACGTACAACTTCAATTCACTTGGTAAAATAGCCAGTGGCTGTGAGAATCCATTTGTGCTGGCCTAATGATGGTGGATGGATTTCTCTGATGAAATCCAAACCCCGTTGTTTAAAAGGAGTTTCAACTGATATTTGTTGGATTACTGAGAGGGGGGATGAATCAGTAATAGCATAGTTATAATCATTTTTCTCCAAATAATCCAAGTGTTATATCAATGTAGAATTATTATCCAATAATGAGCAATAAGAAATGAACAATCACACATGTAGACAGTACACTAGTGTTTTATGTGGAAACCCAAATCGGGAGAAAACCATGGAATTATTTTTCTTATATGTATTGAAGAATTAGATTCATTGGAAGCACCAAATTCCTTTGTTTTCCAACTACAACTGGAAGGAGACTCCAAAATCCTAGTTTCTCAGGCTATAACCTGAGGGAAGCTACAACTCCCCAATTCTCTAGCTACAACTAGAAGGAGGCTAAAACCCCGTATGTTCTCTGGCTACAACCGGAAGGTGGCTTAAACCACCTTCCATTTCCCCTTCCAACCACCCTGAAGTATGTAATCAACCTATAACATAAACAAGTGAATCAACCATGTACCAAGTATGTACCAATCATGTCTCAAGTGATCATCAACTATGACTCATCAATATGTACCAACATCATCAACTATACACCTCATGCATGTGCCAACCCATCAACTACTTATCTCAACCATGTACCCAACTTGTACCTCAACCAAATTCCCTCATCAATTTCATCATCCAAATCTGATTTGTAACTCTGTAATAAACCTGGTGTATATGATCACATACCTGCAAACCTTCCTTAACTTTAACAACAAGAGACTAGCATTTTCATCAAACTTTTCTTTAGTCTCACATGACTAGTTTTGGATTAGTCAACAACCCTAACTTGGAATAATCATAACTTTGTACCTGTAATGAATAAATATCTGAAACTGATATAAAATGTTCTTCAGTTTTTTTTATGCAATTCCTCCAGGTGTCACTACTTGGAACCTCTCAGAAAAGGAGTTATAGAAAAAATGACATACCTTGTTGAATTCTGGATTATTCTAGAGACTGAACTTGTAGAGCATGCCCCGCACAAAATGTTTGTTGAATCAATCTGAAACCTTTACACAGCATACTACAGACTATAATATAAACAACATATTTTTTTTACTGAATTTGGATCTGTTATGAAGAAGTTATGACGTTTTTACCCGAAACACTTGGTTTTGACTAGTTTCAGGACTAGCCACAAACCTTATTTTCCATGGAGTGTAACTCCAAAAATACAACGACCCACAAGCTGAATTTTTTACCACATATACTTGGATATGTTTCCTCAATGGCATATCAATTTGACGGTCTGAATCATTCTAGAAAAAAATTTATTGTGAAAATGATGAGATGACCTGTAAATAACATACCTTAGAAAGCATCATCAAAATAATTTATCCTTCCTTGAATTCCAGCCTTCTTTTCTTCACCTTCCCTTAGAAATTTGGCTTAGATATACTTTGGTTACCTCAAACACCTATAGGTATTCAATATTCTCAAGTGTTTCTTAAATCAGAGAACCTTGCCTCTTATTTATACTCTCCAAGTAGCTTCCTTAAAAACATCTTCTAGGTCACTTTGCCCACTTTCCTTATTTTAGGGTTAACCCACTTCTAATTTCTCCATTAAATTTATTATTTAAATAATTTATTTTGTATTTTACTTTGAATTATAGTGCACTCATCACTTCACTTTATTATTTACCTTCTAAAATNACTTTGACCTTTTGGGGCTTCTAGATGACATAAGAGGGTCCTCCAACTTCGTAAGGCCATAACTCTCAAACCGTGAGGAGTTATGTGACGTTCCACATACCACCAAAAATGGAATGACATGTAACATCCATATAGAATGGTATTACCTGAAAATATATCAAAACTCATACCATTATCCATCAAGCAAACTTGGGTCCATTACCCAACCCTGGGTTCTCCAACTTCTCATGGTCATAACTCTCTAACCATGAGGAGTTATGTGAATTTCCACACACCACCAGAAATGGCATGAAAATAACTATCCATATAGGATAGTTTCACTGACAAATCCACTGACCTTCATCTAATTATTCCAAAAATAATCATGGGTTCTCTAACTATACTTCTAGGATAACTCAATCCGCAAAGCGTCTTCCCATGAGGGCTTTCACCATAAGGGGACCACTTTGGATTTCATCCATATGTACTTCTTATCAACCATGACAAGAAAATAATGAGGCATATTTACATAAAACAAACTCAGGTCCATTACCCAAACCTTTGTGTTATTGGGCTTTCTTTAAGGGTTGACATCAATGACAACTAACCTTAATCAACAATCTCCCCCTTTGGCATTAATGGAAACACTCTGATGCAATATTGAAATCATATCACTCATTCTCCCCCTATAACCATGCCTCTATCACATGCTCCCCCTGGAACCATGCCTCTGTCCTCTGCATTTGATAAATATCTCCCCCTTTGTCATCAATGGCAAAGGTATATTTCCATCTGGGGCTGCTCCCCCTGACTGAACTATCTTCCTATGGTGCTTCCTCATGTACATATAAGACATATAAGATAAGCATTAAAAAAGCATTCATTTTGTAGTAGAAATAACTCCAAGTCTCTGACGAAGATATTCAAAGGCTTCCCGTGGAAGTGGTTTTGTAAAGATGTTTGCCACTTGTTATTTTGTGCCCACATACTCAACTCTGATGTTATTTTCTGCAACCTTCTCCCGAAGAAAGTGATACTTGATTAGAATGTGCTTCGTCTTGGAGTGCATCACTGGGTTCTTTGAGATACTGTTGGCGCTTGTATTATCACAATATATTGGAATGGGCTCATCATACTCAACCTGTATACCTATCAGAGTTTGTTTCATCCAAATAACTTGTGTGCAACATGATGTTGATGCAATATACTCTACCTCAGTTATAGATAAGGATATTGATGATTGTTTTTTTATTAGCCATGATACTAAACACTCACCCAAGTAGAATTTTTCTCCACTGGTGCTTCATCGGTCATCAATACAACCTGCCCAATCTGCATCTGTGTAGTAAACAAGTGATAGATCATTTCCTTTTGGATACCATAATCCAAACTCTTATGTTCCTTTGAGATATCTGAAAATCCTCTTTACTGCTAATACATGTGATTCCTTTGGTGCTTCTTGAAATTGTGCCACTTATCCAACTGCATGCATTACATTTGGTTTGGATTTTGTCACATATAGTAGGATTCCAATAATTGACTTGTATTACCTCTGATCTGTAGACTTTGAATCATCATCTTTGCTCAACTTGCAACTGGTTTGCATGGGAGTGATAATTGGTTTGCAATCTTCCATTCCAAACCTCTTTAGCATTTCTCTTATATACTTGGTTTGTGAAATAAAAATTCTTTGGTTGCTTTGATGTATCTGAAGTCCCTGAAAGAAGGATAGTTCTCCAAGTAACGACATTTCAAATTCATTCTGCATATCTTTTACAAATTTCTGGCTTAACCTGTCATCATCACTACCAAAAATAACATCATCAACATAAACTTCAATTAATAAAATATTACCTTAACTTACCTTGATGTAGAGGTTGATGTATGCACTTCCTTTTCTGAACCTTGCCTTCTACAGATACTTATCTAGTCTAGAGTGCCATGCTCTAGGAGCCCGTTTTAGACCATACAAGGCCTTCTTTAATTTACACACATAATCTACATTCTCTGACAACTTAAATCCTTCTGGTTGTTCAATGTAGACTTCTTCTTCAAGTTCCCCATTCAAAAAAGTTGATTTTATGTCTGTTTGATACATTTTAATATTTTTGGAGCATGCATAAGCTAAAAGCAATTGGATTGCTTCCATTTTGGAAACTAGGGCAAATGTCTCTTCAAAGTCGATTCCTTCAACCTGTGCATATCCTTTACATAGAAATCTAGCTTTGTTCCTTGTAAGCTGTCCATATTCATTCAATTTATTCCTGAAGACCCACTTTGTGCCAATCACATTCTTATTCTTTGGTCTTGGAACCAGTTCCCAAGTGTCATTTTTTTCTATTTGATCCAACCTTTCGTCCATGGCCTTATTCCAAAATTCATCCTTGTTGGCTTATTCGAAACAGTTTGGTTCAATTGTAGATACGATTGCTAGGTGTGTTTGTTCTGGTGAATGGATTTTTCTTCTAGTCTCAACTCATGCATCTTTGTTTCCAATAATCTGATCTGAAGGATGATTCTTTTGTACTCGTCTGCTAAGTGTCTTTGGAGACACTTGCTGAACTTGCTCTTTTGTTTTTGTCGGATTCTCTTGATATTCCTCTTCTACTTCTTTTTCATCTTCTACTTCTTCTTCTAAGGGTTGTTTCATTGATCTATTTTCTTCTTCCTTTGATTCTAGTCTGTCGTTTCATCAATCGTTACGTTGATGTTTTCCACAACATTGTTTAATCTTAGATTGTAACACTTGCATGCTTTCCTTGTACTTGAGTAACCAACGAGTACTCCTTTGTCCACACGAGAGTCAAACTTTCTCATTCTTCCATCTTCTCTTTTGATATAGCATTTGATTCCAAAAAATCTGAAGTGCTTTACATTTGTTGGTCTTCCTTTCCATAGTTCATAAGGATTGTTTTCAGTGTTGTTTTTGAGCATTACTTTGTTTTGAATGTGGATTGTTGTATGAACTACCTATGTCCAAAAAATATCTGTCAATTTTGAATCCATTAGCATTGTTCGAGAGATTTCCTGTATTTTCATGTTCTTTCTTCAACAACTCCATTCTGTTGAGGTGTCCTAGAAATGAAGAATTGTCTTTTTATTCCATGATTGTTGCAGTAGTCCATAAATTCCTTTGAGGTGAACTCTCCTCCATTATTAGATCTCAAGCATTTGATTTTTGAATCCATTTCTTTTTCAACCATTTCCTTGTAGATCTTGAAGTTTTCAAAAGCTTCTGACTTATTCTTGAGAAAGCAAATTGCAGTAATTCTTGTATAATCATAAACTAATAACATAAATTATTTCTCACCTTTTAAGCCCTTTGTTATACTTGTTCCAACTAGATCAGTATGCACAATTTCCAGTGGTCTTGTTATTGAATATTCCTTTGATTTGAACCTGGTCTTTGTTTTCTTTCCTTGTTGACAATGCTTGCATAAAGTGTTGGTTGGTTTCGTGATCTGGGGCATTTCTATGACTAATTCTCTTTTGCTGACTTTGACAAGGTTATCAAAATGTATGTGACCCATTCTTCTGTGTCATAGACAACTTTCATATTCCTTTCCTAGACAACACTTTTCATTTCCAATTTCAC